>LPNX010144916.1:94411-111658 GCA_001517045.1 Pseudotsuga menziesii | reverse complement strand
GTCAGGCTCGGGTTGATGTATTTTTTGGTAGCATGATGTTGTTTTTGAAAACTAGGATTGCATCTTAAAGGTCCATCATCTTCTTGCACTGACCCGAAAGTGTCCCAATATCTGCACATCATAGACAAGGAGTTTCATGCTTTAGTCATAGACTGACTAAGTAAGACTACGAGCCTTCTTTTGCACAACCCATGGGTTGACCCAAGCTACGACATAAATTATTTAAGACAACAAGGTAGAGCGAGTTAGTTTGCCACAAGGTAAATATTGCGGACAGAACGTCAATCAAGCTAGTTAAAAGGTTAACTTTAAACATGTTATCATATTTACATGATAAAGAGAAGCTCAAGTAGTAGCAACACCCTAAATACTATTAGTAAATTCATGTTAGTTACTTATAGTAAAAATAAAGCAATTTTTTTTACGATCTTTAGGGTGGTTACAACCGACGACTTGAGGTACGAATAGACATGAGGGTTGGAAGTGAAACTTTTAAATGCCTGAATAGAAATATCATTTTTAGGACTGTGGATGGAATAGGTTGCATCATCGTTAGGCATGCGAAAATGATGACCTGAGGAAGAAAGTTGCTATTTAGATTGAAGCAGGGTGACAAAATGATAGATATGAGTCTGTTGTTTCGGCATCCCTCTGCCTCTCTTGCGAAATCCTTTATTTTTCTGAATCGTGTTGGTGTGATTGTCATGGAGGATAGCAAGGGTCATGGTAAAAGGATCCTCGACCATGAGGAGGGCCCAGGAAAAGACTCTCCAGGAGTCTCACATATTTGAAGTGGAACTTCCTATGGATATTCAACAACACATCTATGAAACGGAGAAGCACCTATGGCAAGAATTGGATCGTCAAAAGTTGCACGAGGAATTCAGAAAGGCTGAGGAATGGATCCTCGACCCTGGTCACACCATTGGGAGGGTGAACCTCTACGAAAAGACGATGGCCTTATATTGGATAATGAAGAATCTGGTTGGAAGAGTTGCCTGGGACAGGCATAATGCAGAATCATAATTTAATTTCTAGGAACAATGGCGAGAGTCCATTTCGGCGGACATCTAGCATCTGAACTCCAAAATTGACTTCCTCATCTCACGTTTGGGCTTTCAGTTTCCGCCTTCTCCTCCCTTAGTGGAGCCAAAGCCTGACATGGTCAATACTAGTCAAGGTGGTGGGCAGGATCTCTCCTATATTTTGTTGTGAGTCATGGAAAAGTGGGTGGCTCCACGTCGGGCAAAGTTTTCTTCTTTCTCTCATTATTATGCTTTCTGTTAGTCTTTGTAATTATGATTTTTATGGGTATGCAGGTCTCAGAAGTTTATAAGATGGGTTCTATTTGGAATTTTTGTGGCTTTGGGAATGCATGTTTGTATCAGAAGGTCCCAAACTGGGTGATGGTAGAGTTTTTTTCTGTGGTTTCTCTCTAGGTTTTGGGTAGGAGGACTCTGATTTCAAGTGTTGAGGATGGGTGGTCGAAAGCCTCCCAAGGGGTGGCATATGACATTGTAATAGTGTTTTGGATGTAATCTCTCTCTTTATTAATATAATGTGATGACATTTTACTTACAAAAAAAGAATGAAGAAATTAGCCATCTAAAAAATCATGGTCAATACCTCATCGCATAAATCAAGAAATTAAAAAGAAAAAAAAATAACAAGAAGAAGTACAACCTAAGTTCCACAAAAAATAAGTAAATCTCCAAAAAGAATTCCATAAGAATGTATCAAAAAAAGATAAAGAAAATTCTCATTAAAAAATTGATCAAGGGTTGATTGAAGAAACAAAAAAATTAAAAAATGAGTTGGCTCATAAAATTAAAAAAAATAAAGCAACATAGATCCATCTTAACCTGGATCTATTAAACATGGAGAATGATCTAATTCTTGAATTTCTAAACTTTTTGGGTGGACACTTCATATGAAACTTACACACAAATATTTCCAAAAATTCAACAATTTACAATGAACTATAAAAATTTATATTGTATTAAGAATTTACACCTAAAAAAATTGAATCCTTCTCATTACTTAATAAATCCATATTTAAAATAAATTTATACTAATATATAATATATATTAAATTATGACATCCATTTTAACAAACTCTTCTAATAAAATATTAAAATATTTTTTAATTATTTTGTATTATACATGATGGATAATTTACAAACTCTTCTAATAAAATATTAAAAAAATATTTAATTATTTTGTATTATACATGATGGATATTAAATGGAGTAAACTTTCTACCCGACCATTTGCATCGATCGGATGACGAGCAATGCGTGATGTGAAAGCTTACGCCAACCAAGTCATGCAATCGATGAAAATGGTCGGGTAGAAAGTTGGCTGGCGTAAGCTTTCACATCACGCATTGCTGGTCATCCGATCAATGCAAATGGTCGATAGAAAGTTTATTAAATTATGACATCCATTTTAACATGCTCTTCTAATAAAATATTAATTTATTTTGTATTATACATGATGGATGTTAACAAACAACGTGAGTGCACAAAACTTTTTGACCATATTGGATGGTAAGCCCTTCTGACATGTACGACCACATTACAGCAACAAGCACGATCCAGCAATTGCCACATAGAATCATGATGATGCAAAGCACTATGCCGATCCTACAATGAATTTGATGTCTCCACGCATGTCGCCACCAAAACCCCCAAACATACCATCAACATCATCTCCATGTCAAAAATGGATAACCTTTTACTCATTCATTAAATATAATTAAGTGGTAATAAATATTATAAATTAAAACGAAACTTACTTTAAAAAAATATTTACGTGTTTAAATAAGGGAATATGTGGTGGATTATATAAGGGAATCGTTTCATGACTTTCCCAGATATAATAATTTAATAATATCTATATTTATTTAATATAATATAAATATAAATATAAATAAATGAATACTAAACCCACGTGTATCCATTTATACTACCCCATAAAACCTTAACACAAAATTTAAACATTAAACGATTAACGAATTTAACTTACTCTTTACAAATTTACATTAAACAATTAACGAGTTTAACTTACTGTTAACAAATTTATTTTTATGCGTTTACTTCTCTTAATTACCCAAAATGGACAATCCTCATTACCTGTGTTTGCTTTCCTTTTCTTTTTTCATGGGTTTAGTTCTCTTAATTACCACGTTGACATGGACCATCCTCATTTCCTGTATTTTTTTTCCATTATTTCTATACCAAAAATTGATTTCACAAAAATATTTACTGCGAGCTGGCATTATTACTGTAATAAAATGCATTTAGTCTTTCCAAAGGTTAGATTTTCAGGGCTTTCTCTATAATCGGTACGAGCGAATCATCTGCTTTGCTGACTTTTAGACTCCGCACATGGGGATCAAGTATCGGAGCGAGTCATCCGCTTTGCTGGTTCTTAGCCTTCGCACATAAGAATTAAGTAGTTAGCCCAGGGTCGTTAAAGTAACCAAGGTTGAGTTAGCATAATAGCATAATTTTATTGTTTTGGATTTTTGTGTTGGGAAATTTTTAACATATTCGAATTCGTCTAATATTTCATCTATGTATAATAAGGATATGGGTTAATTTTGATAGTTGATTTTAAAAAGTCAAAGTTTAATTATTCAAACATTATAAACTAAATACCTTTCAATTTTACACTTTGTAATTCAAATTAATAGGAATAAAAATATGCTAATATAATAACAACAATGTCTTTATTGGTTAGCAAAACCATGTGCCCAAAACCACTTGGTCATTGCAAAGTCAAAGTTAACCCTAACACAATTTAAACATTCATTAATTNTAACGGTAAATATTATTTACTTTCTTCTGAAAATAATTTATAACTATTAACAACTAAGAGTTTTCTCTCTTATACTAAGGGTATTATATATATATATATATATATATATATATATATATAAAAGAGTAATTTTGATTATAAGAAATATGTTTTAAAAAAGAATGATTTTTTAAAGGTTAAAATTTAATAATTGATATTTAATATTTCATTAAAAATATTGTATATGTTTAATTATATATATATATATGGTATATATATTGTTGTATATTTAATTCAAAATACTATATTTAACAAGTCTATTGTCTATCCGCTGGGGAAAAATAAGAGCTCTGCAACTTGAATGAAGGCAGGGGCTTGGGGTCGTAGGAGGAAGGATTTATGGTGGTAAGGCAGGTCGGTGACGTTTCAGAAAGACCATTCAAGATGGTTCTTGCTCCTTCTTGGGGGGAGAGGGACCGTGGAAGGAATGAAACAGTAGAGGAAGAATCTGTTATCTTGGGAAAAGAAAATGAAAAAGGGAAATGAGTAATCAATGCTCCTATAATGCCAAGAGACGGGGAAGGATGCAGTGGAATTAGAAAGGAAGAAACAAATAATCAGGGCATAAGAAGGACAGGACAATGTGTACCGAAATCCAAGACTGTGCCAAGACTGCAGATCAAATTTGAAAGAGTTAGGGAGGATATTCAATACATGAAAGAGAGGGCACTCATAGGAAAATTCGTTGGGATTTGGCCCACAGAAAAGACCTTGGTCTGGTGGATCAACACAACGTGGAAACCCCAAGGACACTACGACATTCAACTGGGAGCTAAAGGGTTCTTCACTATAATATTCTTTAATGAAGAGGACATAACGAAAATCTTTGAGAATGGCCCCTAGTTCTACAATTCGGCGGGCCACTTTCTCAGGCCATGGAAAGAGAGATTCGACCCTGACAAAGAAAACCCGACGATAGCTCCTGTATGGATAAGAATGTATTCCATCCCAACGGAATACTGGAAGGAAGAAATATTAATGGACATCGGGAACACACTGGCGAACTTTATCAAAGTCTCAGAGCAAACTAGACAAAGAAAATATATATCATATGTCAGAATATGTATCTACCTTGACATCTCCAGAGATCTACCTGATGGAATCAAGCTAACTTGGGAAGATGAGGAATGGTTTCAGGCCATAGATTACGAACAGATCCCTTTCTGTTGCAGAAGATGCCATGAGCATGGTCATTTATTCAGAGATTTCCCCTAATATAAAAGACCAGGGGGGAGAAAGACCAAGACAACCAGGATGCGAAGGGGTTTACTAAAATCCAAAACAAGAAACGACAAGCGAGGAAGATTTCAGGGCCGAAAGTAAACAAAAGAGCGTAGACCCAGAACCGGTTTGAGACCCTCCAAGAAGATCAGGCAAATTGTAACGTCGAAATACAGGTAGATTTGGCGAAGGAAAAACTCCAAGTAGAACAACAAAGGGAACAAGACAAAGAAAACCAAGGAAATAAGAAAGAGAAAACCCCAAAAAAGAAACAAGAAAAAGCAAAAACCAATCCAAAACCTCTTTTCCAGTGACAACAAGAGGAGGCCAAGAAAGACTCAGGGACAATGGAACTTGTCTTAGAAGATATGCAAATAGGTGATCTAAACCTAGACGGGCTGGAAGCTGCATGCTTCGATAACGATCCAACCCAGATTCCCCCTCAGCAAGTTTCCCTGCTGGAGAAAGCCATTATTCAAGCTAAAAACTCAAGCTCCTTAGGGGTTGTTGTTGAATCCCTCAAAGTCACCGACGGTAAGAAAAACCAAAAAAAAGAAAAGAGGGGAAGACCAAGCAATGTTCAAAGAATCAAAGCAATAGGAGAACAACTTGTGGCTTCAGGGCAGTATCCAACAATAGATGCAACCCTATCTCCCTCTAGTTAATCTATTCCTGATGTAGATTACAACTTGGAATATCAGAGGCTGTAAGAGCACTCTCAAAACTCACCTTCTTAAAAGAAGGATTGAAAAGGATAAGTCAGGGATAGTTTTTTTGCAAGAAACAACATGCTCAGGAAAATAACTTTCAAGTATCGCCCGAAAAGTATGGAAGGGATTTGAATCTATAGCTTTAGACGCAAGAGGGGCTGCAGAAGGTTTGGGTATCCTATGGAACCCTCATGAGGTACATTTATCAGGATTCCTAGCTACTCCTTGTACTCTCTCGGTTGATTTCCACATCATTGGTACCATAATAAGAGGAGTCATTTCCAATGTTTATGGTCCCTTGAGGGCTGAACAGAAGCCACCATTTCTAGAGTTGATCTCATACATCAAAGCCTTAGTCGAGGACAAAGCCTGGATCCTCGGGGGTGACTTCAATCTGATCAGGAACCTGGACGAAAAAAAAGGTGGTATACGGACCCTAAACTCTGCTAGCAACCACTTTAACACTATAATTAATGACCTTAATATGATAGATGTCAGAACCTCCAATGGCATATTCACTTGGAACAATAAAAAAACGGGAGATAGAGGGATAGCCTGCAGACTTGACAGTTTTCTGCTCTTAGAATCAGGCATGATGGCAGGGAGTGACCTTAAAGTGGCGGTTCTGCCAGCGCAGGTTTGGATCACTGGCCCATCAATCTGGAATGGGAAAATGTCAGAGTTAACCCACGCAGACCATTTAGATTTGAGAAATTCTGGCTTCTCCAACCGTACTTCCATGAGAAACTCAAGGAATGGTGGGAGAGCTCCCCACCAATATGAAGCACTCGAATGTATCAATTCCAACAAAACTTAAACTCCTTAAAGGCCACATCAAGAAATGGAATAAGGAGTCATTCGACAATATATTCCAAGAAAAACAATCCTTAGAGAACAAAATTAAGCTAAATCAATCTTAAGGGATGGTTAGAGGATACTCAGAAGAATTGAGGATTCAAGAAAAGTTACTATTACAGGAATTTAGCCAAAGAGAACAACAAGAGGAAGTCTACTGGAACCAGAAGGATAGAATCAAGTGGCTCCAGGAAGGAGAACGTAATACTAGTTTTTTCCACAAAGCGACCATTCAACATAGACAGGGGAATCATATGGATAGACTTAAGAGGGAGGATGGGAGCATAGCCGAATCTCAAGAAGAGCTTGAAACTACCTTGAACTCTTATTTTTCCAAGCTCCTGCAAGAACCAGACAAAGATAGGGAGGAAGCCCAGAGAGAAGTGTTAAGCCATATTCCCAAGCTTATCACGGATGAACATAATCAAATTCTGGGAAATGCCATTGAGATGACGGAAGTAGAGATTGCTGTTAAACAAATGACAACAGATAAAGCTCTGGGACCAGATGGATTCACCATGAATTTATTCCACGCTGGTTGGGAATGGCTAAAGGAAGAAATCTAGGCTTTGGTGGAGGACTCTAGGAAATCAAAGAGTATTCTCAAAGCTCTCAACTCTACATTCTTAACTCTCATTCCAAAAGAAAGCGGAACAGAGGATCCCAACAAATTAAGACCTATTTCCCTGTGTAATGTCATCTACAAAATCATTTCCAAGTCAATTGCTAATCGTCTTAAACCCCTCCTCCCTATCATCATCTCTTCGGAGCAAGCAGGGTTTGTTGAAGGAAGGAAAATTTTGGATGGCATCATTCTGGTCCATGAAAATATCCATTTTCTTAAAGCTACGAAGACTCCAAGTATGCTCCTAATTTTGGACCTGTCCAAAGCTTATGATAAATTGAATTAGCAATTCTTGGCAGGAATTCTTAAATCTTTTGGCTTCGCGGAGGAGTGGACTAATTGGGTTATGAATATGGTCTCCTCTGCTTTCTTCTCAATATTGGTCAATGGCTTCCCCTCCAGTCCCTTCAATGCTTCTCAAGGAATTAGATAGGGGGATCCTTTATCTCCCTTCCTCTTCATCATTGCGGCAAAGGACTAGGAAGGATGATCAAAAGTAGGAGAGTAGCGAACAGAATTCAGGGATTATCTCTAACAGCTGGGATGGACCCATAGACCCATCAATAGTTTGCAGATGATAATATGCTTATGGGCCCCTCATCGATTCATGAGGCCAGGGGAATTAAAGAATGTTTGAATACTTTTCTGGAAGCTAGCGGCCTAGAAATCAACAAGGAAAAATCTTAGACTTACTTCTTCAATACCCCATGGATCACCAAGAGAAATGTTCTCAGAATGTTGGAGTTCCCGGAAGGCAGCCTCCCCTCAAAGTATCTAGGAGCACCTATGGCAGAATCGAATATCAAGCAAATATCTTGGAAAGAATTGGTCGACAAAATTAACAAAAAGCTCAATCTCTGGAATTTCAGAGCCCTCAATTTCTCGAGTAGACTAATCCTGGTAAAATCGGTTCTTCAGGCTATGCCCATTTACCTCTTCTCAGTGTTGGTAGCCCCAAAATCCATTATAAAACAAATCAGGAACATTTAGAGGAACTCCTGTGTGGAGGATTGGAAGGAAACAGAAAGTGGCCTCTTATGGACTGGCAAACCATCTGCACCCCAAAAGCTATTGGGGGATTGGGACTTCAAGACCCTCTTGACAATAATAAAGTTATGAGCGCCAAAATATGGTGGCGATGGGTCAATTATGCGGAGGATCCGTGGGCCAAACTGTGGCACTTGAAATATGCCCCCCAATGGCCCATGCAATCCCTGGTTCACTTCGGAGAAAATCTCCCGGGCTCCAACATCTGGAAGACTGCCCAGGAAAACAGGGGATTGGTTCAAAAGCACAGTTTCTGGGAGGTGCGGAATGGCCAAAATGCTAGATTTGCAAGTGAATATTTGAACCAGGAACCGATGATTTCTTGCGGGGACGTGTCCCCATTACTCCGCACCTTCCTCTAGAATAACTCCCATGGAAAGGTTGCAAATTTTTGGGATACTCGCTATGAGGACCATATTTTTCAGACATGGAAGGAACGGAGTTGGTGGCAAGCCCAAGCACCCGGGGAAGATATCGCAGATTTTCTATCGAAGATCTGCGATAAAAGAATAGCCAAGAACGAGGATCTAGATAAGCTCATATGGGGGTATGACAATTTAGGTAACTTCAACCCCAAAGAAACCTTAGGAATGCTAACAGGGACTCAGAACTTGGAGCCTGAAGCCGAATGGGGGAAAATTTGGACTAGAGGATGGTGGCCAAAGGTCTCTATTTTCTACTGGCTGGTGATTAGACACTGTATCCTAACATGGGATAACCTGCAAATCAGAGGATTCTATGGTCTGTCTAGGTGTTGCATGTGCAAGGAGAATACTGAAACCATCAATAATCTGTTGAATGAATGCAAAGTAGCAGACTCAATATGGGAGAAAGGGGCGGCAATTTTCAGAAGAAACCATCGTCATAAAGGACAACCGGACATCACCATAGCAGATTGGCCTATGAACTCTTTTAAAAACAAAATTGTCAACCGCCTGTGAGAACTTCTTCTTGGATTCACATTATGGGAAATATGGAAAACCCGCAACAAACAGACCTTTGAAAACAAATCAAGAAAACAAGGGGAAATATGGAACTCTATAGAAGCTCATTTGAAAGAAACTATCTCTCTTCACCAGTGGACACAGGATGAATTTTCTGTTGAAGCAAATGAACAAATTATTCTGTATGATTTAGGGATTGGGGAATTACCTCCCAACAATTCAATTTCTCGTTCAGTTCCAGCGTCCGTTTCTAGCCCGAACTCTTGGACAGGACCTCTAGCTAGATCTTTTAAACTCAATGTCGATGGAGCGGCCAAAGGTAACTTTGGTCCCGCTAGTTATGGGGGTGCTATAAGGAATTTGAAGGGTGAAATTCTCAGTTTGTTTTGGGGATCAATAGGCAACAACACTAACAACATGGCTAAGCTCGAAGGCCTTATCAACAGTTTGAAATGGGCGTTACAAACAGGGAAAAGTCATCTAATGGCATAGGGGGATTCTCAGATCATTATCAATTTAGCACGCTGACTTCAATCGATTGCTTCAATGACCCAAGTCTCAAAGAACTGGAGATGGGAGAGCCTTTTAGCACACTCAGGCTAACTCTCACAGGCCAGGAAGCCATTCTGTTTTTGCATGTTAAACGGGAGGGAAACAAGGTGGTGGATGCCATGGTGAACACAGGAGTGGAAAGCAACATATCTTTCCATGCAGAGGAAATCGACGATAGAGGAAAGACCCAGACCATTTGGCAACGATGCTTGAAGCTGGAGGAGGATGACAAGGATGGCAGCTGTAACCTGTACAACCTCTTGACTCATTCCATCCCACTGCATGTGAACGACAACTGGCATCAATCTTTAATAGGAAGATAGACGGATGGCGTGCCGACACCACGTAGCGGGCCCTTGAATTTCATGGTGGCTAACACGGTAAGTCTGGAAAACTCCCGATCACCAGATGGGGTTGGATTGATGCATGCCTAAACACGTGGAAATGGTACGGAGCACGTGGGGGTAGCGAAAGGTTAGGTTGGCAGCAGGTATTGGGCTTGGCTTTATATCCACGGGCAGAGGCTATCTGCATTCCCATCTGTGGAAAGAGTGGAGGAGAGGTCGAGCATATAAGATCAAGAGTACAGAGATTACGTTTGAGGTGGTAGGAATGGGAAATATGGAAGATGTCCATATTATTTGGCCCCTTATGAAGCAAAAGGTGGCAAATCAGTCGCACACGATGAGAGATCTGAAGGAGTGGGGGGAAGGGCAGCGAATTATGTCGAGCATGCATAGAGTTATGGGGAATGTATGTGGACGGGAGGACTCAGAGGAGCAGTGCTCTATAAATTCGGGCTCTGCGAAGAGTAACGACCCATGCTAGGTGTTTTTTCTATTTCTATTGTTTCCTAGTGTTCGTCTGTGTGCATTCACCATGCCGCGCTACTGGAGGGCCCAAAATCGAGCGAGAGGTACCAATAGGGGAGAAATCCACAGTGAGGCTTCCCCTAGTTCCATGAATGATTCTATGCCTTCAATGAGCGATGATCCAGTAGCAGAACCCTTCAATTTGGGTGATCAATACATGGCGGAAACACCAACTGCTATAAAGGAGTTCATTGCCATTCTGGAAATTGACCTCCTTTGGGAGTTAGAGGCCCTGATGGGTCGTCCATTGTTGCCCAACCCCTTATGGACTGCTCGCATCTTGTTGGCTTGGGACATCCAAGTGAAGATTCAGACTGCCCAAGGAATCCGAGACGCCCTGGACATCATACGCTGCAGGTAGCAGGAGAGTGCTGCGAGTTTTCGTCTCCTGGAGCAGATTGATCAGGATATGCTGGGTAGTCCAGGGTTCGGCACAACCACCCCGGTGAATTCCCTGGCCAATTCGCCAGTAAGCACTGTTTCGGCTCATCGTGAGGATCAGATCTAGGACCCTAACTGGGCGGCTGGAATTTAAGTATGGGGTCTCCGGTGGGAGGCTTTTGTCTTGTTGTTGTTATGATATATGCTGATGTCGGTCTAATGGCTCGCTTCGGTGCGACCCGCTATGTTAAGCTTCGGGAGGATAGCAATCTATGTTTTAGTTTCTGTTTTGTATCTTTTTTGGTGGGAACTAGCCCTTGTGGTTCCCACAGTGTATTTCGTCTCAGCTTTGTGACTGTTTGAAGCCTTGTTGAGTTTTTGACAGGCGAGGCAGGCCTTAACAAGCCGTGTCTCAGTCCAAACAAGGGTCGTTTTCCAAAGACCTCTTGTATCTCTTCCTAGTGTACCATCTTTTTGTACTATAATAGAATTTTCCAACTTACTTACAAAAAAAAAAGTCTATTGTCTATCCATACTCAAATTATGCTACTATGATTTCTAGCACATGATTTTCAAAATACTAAAGCCTAACTGGGATGAATTATAGTGCTGAAATGATAGTCATATCAACTTGGGATGATTTTATTGGATAATACTACTTTGAGTTTGATAGTTTTTAGATATTTGTCTGATGACATTGGGCTGGGCAGACCTGTAGTCAGATTTGGAGCTAAAATTAATCAACATGCTAAGATCTAATGGTCAGCAATAAGCCCGCGACAACAATCATTGCTCTGCCGTAGGGAGATTAATGTCGCCCATATTTGGAGCCAGGCCGTCATGGTCACTTGAAGCGCCCTCAGAGCTTGCATTTTAACATCAAGTGTGGAGGCCCTACGACTTCTTAGATAGCCTCCGCACATGATGCCAAAAGCTTGCTCAGAGCGGGCTCGAGGTGTCATGATGAGGGCTTCGCTCCAAAATGAAGTGCAACACTAGCTTGACTTAAGTTTTATGACAAAAAGGACAGAGGAAGAGCGTCAATTCCTAAAAATAGTTTTATTATCCAATAAAATTGCTCCAAATTATATAAATTTGAAACTTGATTGGATGTATCTATATTGTCCGACTGAGCTACAGGGCACCTCTCTCTTTCCATATGGACAAAAAAAAAAGAGTTTTAGCCTGCATGACATCATCATAGCTGGGCTACAACAACTCCCCTTTCCACTCCATGTGCGGTGAAACAAAAACAAATATTTAGGCTGTGCTTAACTAAGCAACGTTTTCACCTTAATTTAAAAAGAAAATTAGTTAAATTTTAAAAAAAATGTGATTTAATAAAAGTTGTTTAAAAGTAAATATTTAAAAAAAATAAAATCTTTATTTTTTTTAAATGTGATTCACATGGTTATATATATGAAAGTTTATGTCTTATTTTTTATAAAAAAATTAAAATTAAAAAAAAAATTACTCAAGAGAATTAATGTGTAGCAGAAAAAACATGCCTTTAGGTAAAATTTGAAAGTGGTTTGAAAAGATAACAACACAACTATCCAATGCAAAATAAAACAGTTACTTATGAAAAATACAACCTAAATTTAACTTATTATTTACTCTTAAATTCATTGATGTAAAAGATAAACAGCCAAACCCTCTGCAAGCAAACAATTTGAACTTTTTTGGAAAGGATAACAACACAACCTCCAAACCCAAAATAAAACTCTTAGTTCATTAAAATAAATAATACAAACTAAATTTAATACTTATTATTTGCCGTCAAATTCGCCCATACTTAGCCAAATTCGAATTCAGACCAATACCAACAATTTTAGTACCTCGTATCACAAGCCCTGTGCACCTACTTTACTCGTAACATTATTCTAGCCCCACAGAAGCGTTTTCTTCTGATATGCCAATGGAAACTGCGGCACTGGCGATTCTTTCTTTGGCCTCGCGAAGAGCTTTAATTAGGTTTTGGAGGGCAGTTGTCGGATGATCAGCGAACTTCAATAGGTGTTCCGTTACATCCGCAGGCGTCATCTGAGCAGCCTCCATCAAATCTTGAATCTCTGGAAACAGCTCGTGGTCTTCAATGGCGAGGTAATTGCGGGCAAGAATCTTGAATGCTCCGAAAGTGCAGAATGAGAGGAGAACGTGTTTATCCATCCGACCAGAACGGAGAAGCGCCGGGTCGAGCCTGTCGATGTGGTTAGTGGTGAACACGAACAATCTCTCGCTTCCGCAACACGACCACAACCCGTCCGTGAAGTTCAGAACCCCCGAGAGAGTCACTTTGCTGTCCTCCGACTCTGCGCTCTCCTCGGGATTCGGCTTCTCTTTCTCCTCGTCATCTTTCAACGTCTGCTCCTTCTTCTTTCTGTCCGAGAGATCGAGAGAGCAGTCGATATCTTCTATGACGATTATTGATTTGTTGGTGCTAGTGATGAGAAGCTCTCTCAGTTCCCTATTGCTTTTCACTTGGGTGAGCTCCAGGTCGTAAATGTCGTAATCGAGAAAGTTAGCCATGGCGGCAATCATGCTGGACTTGCCTGTTCCAGGGGGGCCGTAGAGCAAATAACCCCGCTTCCATGCCCGCCCAACTTTCTTGTAATACTTCTCTCCCCTCGAGAATCTCAGTAGGTCGTCGAGGATGTCCTGTTTCTGGTCTGGTTCCAGAGCCAGAGTACTGAAAGTGGCAGGATGATCGAACCGAACGGGCGTCCAGTAGTCGTATTCATTGGTGTAAATCTTCCGTTGGCGGCTTCTGCGCTCCAAAACTTTCCCTTCAGCCATGACGTGGGGAAGATAGTTAGTGATTATCTTGTGCTTGTGTTTCTTGTGAAATTTGAGCTCGAAATAACGTTTTTCGTAGGAGGCGGGATTCCAGAGCGACCTGTTCTTGGCATGGCTGAGCTCTATGCTGTGGAAGGCCCACCGAACTTTGATACCCTCAAAATTGTCCGCGATCCGCTGGTTGTTATCCATGCTGAAGGTGAATTCCTTGCTATTTTCCCGCTTCTTGAGCTTTAATCTCTCGGCAGCCGAAGATGATCTTGCGCTCAGGTAAGTTTGCACTGCCTCGTAAACTTCGTTCCCATCGTTCTCCTCGATCACAACTGAGATGTAAGAAAAAAACATCGCGAAGAGCCTGCGCAACCAATCTGAAAATAAATCGTAGATTTCTTGGGGAAAGTAATCCTTCAGTATGGTTCGTATGATTACCATGGTCGCCAAAATCGACCCCAAATTCGACCAGCCGTCCATTTTCGTTAAACCAGAAAACCCCATAGAGAAATAAGAAAACCACATAGAAATATGTAAACATAAATAAGAAAACCCTGGTACTTTGGTATTTTTTTTTTAACGAGAACACTCCTTGTTTTTTGCTGGAGTCGGGTACTTATATTTTTTATCACTCCTGAGATAGATGTCACTCTGAAGACTCCTCTATAAGAATCGAACCTGGGCCAGTGATGAAAACTCCCACCAATTTAACCGCTAGACCACAGCTCAGCCGACAGAAAACCCTGGTACTCTATCGGAGCTCGGCCCGGCTGTTTAAAGGCCTCAGTTTAACGACGAAAAAACGACAAATGACGTGGAAAATTCCTTATGGACGGCGCCAAATTGCTATACGGACTGTGCGTTTATGATGATGTATGTCCAGATGAGTCACGTCCTGGTACTCTATCGGAGCTCGGCCCGGCTGTTTAAAGGCCTCAGTTTAACGACGAAAAAACGACAAATGACGTGGAAAATTCCTTATGGACGGCGCCAAATTGCTATACGGACTGTGCGTTTATGATGATGTATGTCCAGATGAGTCACATCGCTCGAGAGACTTTTCTCGATTCACGGAACAAAGAGAATTTTATTCGCGGAGCCTAGACGTTCCACCGTCCACGATTTCTTGACAGCAGTTTTCGGCATTATTATGAAAAGAACTTGAAGAAAATTTTAAAATTTCAATGCATAATTTGAGTGATTTAGGGTGTTGAGTTTTGTTGCAAGAGAGGCCGAGACCAAACGCCACTTTACAGTTCCTAAGACTCAGTTTCTTTATATATGGGAAATTGGGGTTGTTGAGATTTCACACATAAGCAAGGTCGAAGCTTACTTTCAAGATTTTTGGACTCCTAACTTATATGAATCAGAACTTGATTTTACAGACTCAAAAACTGCTTGTTCGTTTTCGAAGAGCGAACATCATCACAAGCGCAAACTCAACCTAACCAAAGTTTCTGGTCCTAGCAGATCACACTAAGTGCAGGGGGAAAGCATACGCTATTGCTTTTACACACTCATTACAATTGAGATTGCTGCTTTTGATCCCAGGTGGTCGCTCGAAGCGCAGAGGGAGAGCATACACAGTGCTCGACACACAATGCAGAAAGCTCATAGTTGTAATTTTGACACTCCTGAAATTTTGACACCCTTGTAGCCTGTAGGTGTCGTGTACATATGGGCATGGGTTTTGATCTTGGGTGGGGCTATTGTGCCAACCACCCAACTTACAAGAGGAACCCATGGTGCTGAGTTTATTTATGCTTTCAAAAGCACTATTTGAATAACACAAAAGTTTAATTTATTCCAAAAAATATGTAATCAAATTCGAGTTAAAATCATTGAATTTTTAGACTTGTCCAAATTTTATTGAACTAGCACATCCATATGACGGTGAGTGTTGATACGTGTCATCATTTAGTTAGATAATTTTATTTAACTAGCTTGCATTTGCATTCGTGTCAAATGGAGAACATTTATATGTATCATCATCCTGTGATACAATTTTATTTAACTTGCACATTTGCATTGGTGTCGAATGGAGAACATTTACAGGTATCACTCTGTTTAGTTATAAAATTTTATTTAACTAGTACATTTACATCGGTGGCAGATGGAGAACGCCGATAGGTATCACCATCTAG
The DNA here is from genome assembly GCA_001517045.1 of Pseudotsuga menziesii. NCBI lineage: Eukaryota > Viridiplantae > Streptophyta > Pinopsida > Pinales > Pinaceae > Pseudotsuga > Pseudotsuga menziesii. The sequence goes on along the minus strand of LPNX010144916.1, from coordinate 95,659 downwards.
TCAAAGAATTTCGTTTAACTAGCACATCTGCATCTGTGACACATATTGAAGCATTAAATATGATAGAATTTATTATAACAAGCACATCTACATCAATCATAAATGGAGAATGTTGATAGATATCACCATCCAATTAGAGAATTTTATTTAACCTTTCAAATTTGCACCAATGGTAGATGGAGAAATGGACATAATTTTATTTAAATTTGCATCAGTGTTGGATGGTATCACCATCCAGTTCTCCATCCACCACCAATGCATATGTGCTAATTAAATATAAATCTCTGACTGGATGGTGATACCTATCAACATTCTCCATCTGCCACCAATGCAGATGTGCTAGTTAAATAAAATTATGGAGTCTAATACTCCATCCACCACTTATGCAGATGTGTTAGTTAAATAAAATTCTTTGATTTAACGATGATATGTATCAACATTTTTCATCCACCACTTGTGCGAATTCGCTAGTTAAATAAAATTCTCGCATATTTCTTTCTTTTGACGGTGATACCATTTTAAAGCTTAAATCCAAACAAATATCTAAAGCAATGTGGCACAACTGGACATAGTGCACAACAGTGATACCTACTAATGTTCTCCATCTCCATCTCCATCTCTATCCATAACTCTTTGTTTGGGGAATGGTCTCTCCTCAATTGGTAAGTGAAAAGGAAAGAAAAAAAGAATTTTTACGTTCAATTATGAAATCCCATTTTGACTCTTTGTTGATGAACACTTGCCACCTTCAGAAGATGAGTTAACCCATCTTGATTGATGTCATGCTTTGTCCTTTCTCTCAATGGAAGTTAATCTCCCTATGGGTGTGTTGCGAGAGGTATTAGGGTGCCTTGTGTTGTAAAAGTACTATACAAACAAAGTGCACCTCCATAACTACTATCAACAATTTGACAACACCAATGCCTTTTATGAATAGTACTTATTCAATTATCATTGATAAACGTGTTAGTTGCAAGTCATTAAATAAAGCAATAATCTAGAAGTATATTAAACTAGTTTAGTAGACTGCGTTATTTTAATTTAGCTAAGTAAATGAGAAGGTGATAGAAGTTGTAACAATAATCTAGAAGTATATTAAACTAGTTCACTATACCGCATTATTGTATTTTAGCTAAGTATTTGAGAAGGTGATAGAAGTCGTACCAACACAAGAAGTAGGAGCCTGGACTAGAGAAACATAGATGAAGTTGATCACCTACAAGGAGGAGGCTAACTAGAAAATGCACT
>LPNX010144916.1:80639-94287 GCA_001517045.1 Pseudotsuga menziesii | reverse complement strand
TCTCCATTGCGTCGAATCCCATATCATATCTCGAACTGTGTGTTGAGTTGATCTCCTGGTGCGACATTTGTTGAAGTGAAGAGGCTGCTTTTCTTTGGCACCCCGAAAGGGTTGTAACTGTTGTTTGGATGGTTTGTTTCTGGATGAGCACCTTGAATGCGTGGCCTTGCATTGTAGAGGTACTTGGATAGATGAGGAAACAATGGCTCTGTCTTCTTCTTGTGTCTGATGAGCAGAGACACCCTGTGCAGAGGGGGTGGAGGTCTTTGTGATCTTATGTTCTCCTTCAGACGCAATTGTGAAGAGGAATAATTTTCTGATGTGGGAGTTTATCTTCCTACCTTGCGAGACTTTGTTAGGTGCAACTATCTCTGGGATCCGGTAGAGTTGTCCTCCCAGAGTGACAATGACACTGCGAGGCCGTGACTCATATACAGCATGACGCTTCCACATATATGGTTGTCCTAAAAGAACATCACAGATTTCAAGTGGGGCCACATCACACAATACCTCGTCTTGGAAAGGCTTGATGCCATATGGTAGGAGGCATTGCTGAGTAATGCGGATACCGCGTCCTTGGCTTAGCCAACCAATGCTGTAAGGTTGCGGGTGTGGTGTTGTTGGAAGCTCCAATCTCTTGACGACTTCTGCTGAGATCAGGTTCTTTTGGCTGCCATTGTCAACAACAAAATGTAGAGGCGTTCCCTTCACCCACATCTGCGAGTGGAATAGGCGCTCCTCTGCCTCTGAATCTTCAGGATCCTTTAGTTGAATCTGTGCAGTAGCAACAGTGGCAGTGGGGTCTGCATCAATGATCTGCTTCCCATTGTCTGCGACTGTGGCATTGGGTTCAGAATCAGAATCAAGATCTGATTCTGAAGATTTGATCTCGGCCACTAATGACTGCTTTGAGCGACATTCATCAGTGTTGTGCCAAGGGCTTTTATGAAATTCGCACCACTTACCAGTGTCCTTCTTTGTCTTTCGATCTCCCTTCTTTGCTTGTGGCGGGGAGNAGGGTTTCCCTTGCCTTGCTTCTGCGGTGGATTCGCAGGTCCAGAGTCTCGCTTGTTCTTTTGTCGAAATTTCTCCTCGATTTTGACAGCATACCGATAGACGGATCCAAGTGAAGAGATGTCGAGGAAGTCCATCTCAGTTCGGATGTACCGATGTAGACCACTGCGATATTTCAAGATTAGGTGCCGCTCGGAGTCTTTGATACTTAGCTTTGTCCACAGAGTATGAAATTTGTTGGTGTACTCCGACACCGTCTGGTCCCTTTCTTGACGCAGAATGGTCCATTTTGTGTACTGGTCATCATAGTTTCCCACAGGGTAATACTGTTCCTTGACGGCATCTATGAAAGAGGCGCAAGTGGGAATTGTTTCAAACATTTCAGACTCGTCTGATAAGTTTTGCTCACAATAAGTACCCCACCAATTTTGGACATGGGGGGCTGCCTTAAGGAGGGCAAAGGTGATCTTTTCTCTGTCGAAAAAATTGTGGACAAAGAAATACCCTTCTAGAACATTCAACCAAGTATCCAGGGCATCTGCATCAATATTACCTTCAAATAAAGGAATATCAAAGTTAACTTGTACCTTGAAGGGAGTTGCATCCCCGAATCGGCTGCTTGTTGAAGATGCACTTGCCATTGCCGGCATTCGCTGAAGGATTTGGGCGAAACTGTCCATCATCTCATTCCTCTGTCGCTCGAGGGCTTCCTCGAGCAGTGACTTGATAGGATCTCCTGCTCCGTCGTCTCTCTTTTCTTCCGCCATGGGAGGTCGTTTGGGACGACGAGAATGATCGAGCGAAAATATTTCGAGACCAAACTCTCTGTACTCGGACCTCGTCGGGGACATGCGCCGAGAAACAATCAAAGAGCAGATCGCTCTGATACCACTGATCCGGATTTATGCGTGAACGAAATGAAAGAACATATACAGAATCATAATAACAGACATTTTGCAAATATAACAGAGATACAGTAAACACATATTCTATTAAATGGCGAAAATAGAACAGACTGTAATACAATTGCTAGAATGGTGGTAGCTATCTCTGAGAAGAGATGTGGCCGCTACGCTCATTCGTGCCAAGCTGAATACAAAATGAGGCCAAAGGGGCCTATTTATAATAAGAATGAGGTGAGAACCCCAAAAGTCCCAAAACGTAACCCTAGAAGATGAACCGTCATAAAGTTTGCGGCCCCACGGTGGTAAGTTGAACAGTCAACTTCCCGGGGTCATAACTTTTGCATACGATCTCCGATTTGGGCGTTCGAGAACTCGTTGGAAAGGTCGGTCTAAGCTTTACAACTTTTGGTCAGTTAAATGCATGCTGAGGGCAACCATTCGGCCCCGAATCTCCAAAAAACGTCGTTTAAGGCCTCAAAACGGCCCCGAAAGTTTAGGACTCGAAAAACTGCCGAAAAATAACTAGGAAACTGCCACAATGGACAATTGTTTTGAGCCAGTGGAATAGGTGGGTGGCCACCGATCTCCATCTGGATCACACTTGGCATGATCATGCATGTCAAGTGGTATGTGTAATGTTTCTGGGTCGACATGCACTTGGTAAGATCACACATAGAAGGTGGTATGTGTAATGTTTATGGGTTTACATGCAAGTCAAGTACTGGTAATGGAGTCTTGAAAGAAACCAACAAGGCAATCTTGATGCTCTTGAAGTTGATATCAAAAGCGACGTAAAGTAAGTGTCAAACATGAAAGAACTATCAAACGAGGATGGATTACCATAAACGAGGATGGATTACCATAATCATAATCCCTCACTTCATCTAGTGTGATTCATTTTATTATGATCAATTCGTTGATCATGATACTAAAGATATATGTAAATGGAAGAAAACATAACTTAGTAGGAAAACAAATAAAACAATGGTGCTTAGGCATCAATATCTTAGAGATATGGTCCAACACTTCTTAGAATAAACAACCAAGCTAACACGATTATTCCTTAGGTCAAGCACCCTCAGTGAACTAGAAAAAAAACCTGGAAAGATCGTGCATGTGAAGTGGTATGTGTAATGTTTCTAGGTTTACATGCATGTCATATGGTCAAAATATTAGTAGGTCCTCTCTTGAGGTAATATTGGATTGTAGATTAATTGCTCATAAAAATTCTAGTTCTTTGTATCATTTTGTTTTTACGTTTAAAAGATGAGCCAAAAGGCTGCTCTATTGTAAGGGAGAGGAATTTGTTGTGGGAATTCTATGAGTTCCTTTATTCATGGTCAATTGAGTGTTACAAAAGATGGAAAGGAAATCTTCGATCTCATTGGATCCAAGGAATACTAATATTTAAGGTGGGACTTAAAGATCAAGAACTAACACCCTTGGATGTTGATTCATGACAAGAGCAAGCAAAGTTTTAGAGTAGATGTGGATCAAACCTACTCTAATCCTTGAGTGGCCTATCTCCCCATCTCCTTAAAAACCTTTCTATTTGTCACCCACAAAATCAACCAAGAACTATAACAAAAAGGTCTGCCTATAGCGTGAACATGCCTTCCTTGGTTAATCCTCATTCGATATCTCATTCCAATGGGGATTAATGGAGATGTAATGCTTCTAACCTCTAAGTCATCCTGATCAGATATGCCTTTTTTTTGCAGAACTAGAAGCCCAAAAAGCATCGAGCGAGGTGTTAAAATTGGACTTTTTGAGTATTCCTCTAGCATGCTTCTTGTTTCTACTTATATTTGCATGTTTATGTTTTTTTTGTAGTTAAAAGGAATAAATAAAAAATGGTATGTGTGGAAGCGCAACTATCACATGTCCCCTTGCATGCAATAGCTTTCACCAATGCCTGTAAACATAATTTTTAGTAATATGCTACGATGTCTATAAAGAGTATTTTTAGTAAGATGTTATGCTGCTAGTATGATGTAGAAGTATTTCTATCTTGAAGAAGTCAACCAACTTCAACGCTCAGAATTGATGGTGTACTAAGAGTTGTTGCTACAACAACCTTGCATGGCAATAAGCCCATGTTAAAGTAGATATAGAGGAGGACGATGACAACCTTGCATGGGAAAGGACCTATGTAAAGTAAAGAAAGATGAGGAAAATTTTAGGAAGCAACCTTTTTTTGCACCTAACACCCTCTCCATACAAGTTATCGTACAAGGTGTAAGAGCATCACTCAAGCGAGAAGTGCACTTCATCGGTGTTAAGATGACTTGTACTCGAGAAAGTTTCAAGTGTTGAAGAAGATAAATTTTTTGTGAGTATCAAGGAATGCGAGTGTTCAACATTGTTGAGCAAAGGCAAAGGCAGGGAGTTGCTGCTCTCAATATCCAATGTAAAGTTATACTCAATTTGCAAAGAGTAAGAAAAACTGTTGTAATTCTTTGAAATTATAACTTATTAGTTACAAAGGCATGTGGAAGCTTGTATAGATGTGCGGGGTAGCATGTAGATGTGGTAGCTTGTCCAAACATGTGGTAATTTGAAATTAAAATAAGTCCTTGCAAGCATCGCTAGCAAGGTTATGACTAAAATAAAATGTTACATAAAAAATCAAACTAATGTTAAAGTTAGGGATGAAATTAGTTCGACCTCTCATCATATTCGATTGACGATTAAACCATTTATATCTTATAACCCTAGATACAAGAGAGTGTAAAATTTAAGATAAAAAGTATTGATTTTTATGCAATAAAAAAGAAACCAATACACCAATTATTATAGTTTCTACCAACCTAAAAACATGAACTAATAAAAAAATAATGTAAATATATAATATAAACATAAAAATAACATAAGTCAATTTGAATAGTATGAATATATATCATTGTGGATGAACCTACCAAAAAAAAATGTAATACCAATCTAGATTCTAAACATGGAAACATCTAAAATATCTCTCCACCTCAACAAGGATATAATATAATAAAATGTTCTTATGTTCAAGACCAAATCAAATATTAAGTCATATCAAATCTTTTCTAAAGCCTAAACTACTTCAATGCCCAAGCCTAAATTACTTCAATGCCAAAATAACACATCAACTTTCTTCCATCTACTCAATACAAAAGGAACCATCTTGTGTTGTTTCCCTTTTTTTTCCTTAATTGAAAGTAATATTTTCTGAAATTTATAAAAATAGGATAATCCATTTTACTTTATAACAAATTTTCTTAAAACATCATATCAATGAAATCCAAATCAGCTTATTCCTTTAGAAAGTGTACAAACTCTTCTTCAAAGAGAGTGCAACCCATTTCGGACAGCATTAAGTATACGTTTATTGACGATGACGATGGTTAAAACGATATTCAACCTTTTATTTATCTTAATGTTAAAAAAGTAAATTTATTTAAATTTTAATTATTAATATACTTTTATTTTAATTTTAAATTTAAATTAAGTTTTGATATTATGAGTAATAATATCAAAATCAATAACATGGGAGACCATAGACTCCCTAAGCTAGCTTTAAACTCTAGCCAAAACCACTTAAGGCTCAAGCGTGGGTGGTATAAAGATACCAGGTCTTGGTTAAATCACTGGGAGATCGATGAAAATGTTGCTTTGCAGAATATTAATAACATTAAAAATATTATTTCTTCTAAGTTTAAAGAAAAATTGTGGTGTGAGAAAGATTTAGAGGCTAAAAGAAAATTAAGATATTATAAGGAGGTCATCAACCCTACTCTAGAAGATCAAAAGTATCTCTCTGTTTTTAATCAGTACTAAGAAAAAATTTAACATAGCTAAGATAAGAACGAACTCGCATGAGCTCCATAGTGAAATTGGTCGTTGGACAGTCCCTAAAACACCATGGGTAGAAAGGATATGCCACCTTTGTGAGAGTAAGAACGTTGAAGATGAAAATCACTTCCTCTTAGAGTGCCCTGCGTACACCCACATTAGATCCTAGTTTCATAATCTCTGTTGCAATACCGACCTTCCTAGCCTTTTACCCTGTCAAAATTATAGTAAGCTCGGGACGCTTCTTTCCAAGCTCTTTGAGCATAGAAATATAACTTTAAAGCAAACTAACTATCTCTCTTCTTTAGGTCTGATAGACCAAAGTTTGGTCTCAGGGGACGTTAACCATCATCATCATCATCATCAATTATGTTATTTTTTGTGTAATTTGTGGTGTAAATTATAATTAGTACATTAACTTAATGTGACAATATTTACTCTAAATTCTAAATTATGATGTAAAAATTAAATTTATTTTAACTTTTAAATCTCTATACAAACTACTACTACGAATAATAATCTATTTTTAAGTTCACATTCAAGTTAGACATCAATTTGGTGGATGGGACTTCCTTGTTTGTGGCACAAGTTACACAAAACCCCTTGTATGTGGCACAAGGTGCATAAAACCCCTTATTTGTGGCATAAAGGACCCCTTTACTTAACAATATAACACATCCTACCCTCTCTATATTTAAACCTATAAAAACATGCACACATTCTTAACCTTTACCTTTAGACTCATTACTCAACCACCTTTAAAATTATCCACTCAAATTTATTCTCAATTTATTACACATATTTATCCTTACCCTAAAACCCATAATGGTATTTATCCATATCCTTAAAAACCCATGCATTCTATATCTACTTGAACCTCCATGGTGAGAAGCATGGTGGTGGTTGAAAGTGCTCCATCCATGGAATACGACCCGTGAGATTCTTTTGCCTTTGTACATTGCCCGTTTGCAATACATGAGCATATGGGAAAAAGGAAAGTTATAAAGTGAGAGTACTGAAAAGTCATAAAGTGAGCCTACTAAAATTTTGTGAAAATAGTCATAAAGTTAGTGTTTTAAAATTTAAGAAACTATCATTTTTAAATATCTTAAATAAAGAGAATATGAACGAATTAATGTGATTTTGGTTTCCACAAAGTAAATGTTTGTGTTTTGATCAATATCATTATTTTTATCAATTAAATAATAAATGTGTTTTTAATTGTAGTTTATTTATGGAAGTAAATTCAAACATTATTTTATTAATGATGGTTATTCATGTTTATAAGATAATATTTTTGCTTAAAAAATTAAAATTTTATTTAAGTGTTTGAAAAGTTTTAAGAAAAATATTTCTAAATCTCAGTAATTATATTATTTTATATATTTATAATTAAAATCAAATAATTATATTTATTTAACTAACAATATCTATAAAACAATATCTAAATAAAATATCTTAAAGTTTTTTCAAATAAAACATATAATTTAAGATATTTTGAGAATATTTTCAAATAAAAATCTGTTAGTTGTATAAAATATTCAATACAAATCTCAAATTAGGGAAAAGTTCAATTAGCTGGTCAAATACAATCTTAACATATAAAATAAGTTATTTTATTTCATTAATTAAAAATAATTAAAAACCATAAATATATTTTGTTTAATTAACTTAAGTAAATAAACATAATCAAAAGCATAAATAAAGTATCTTGTTTAATTAACTAAAATCAACAACCATCATCAAACAATATAACCAGACAAATGACGTTATTTTGTTAAATGTCAACTTCTTCTTTGTACCCACAAAATGATGGTTAGGTAGTTTTTTTTTAACTTTTTAACATGTTATAAATTTTAAATTTTACAACAAGTTAATATTGAGGTTTCCTCTCCACAACTATACCTAAAAAATATTTTGAAATGCAATTTAATGTGGGTGTAAGGAGGACATTTTATGAGAAAGTGATCATCTTCAACCCTCTTAGTGTCGTAAAGATAACAACTTTTTATTTAGGAATTATTTAATGTTTCATTATTACAATGTTGATTATATTCTTTAAGTTATTAAAAGAGAGGGAGAATTCTGTTTTTTTAGATTAGGTGTTACAGCTGATTTTACACACATGGTGGCTCACACCTTGATGGCCTTCCCTTTCCCTCTGCAGACTCATTGGACCCCATGGACCATTTTTGTACCTTTGATGTTTCCAAGATCATCCCTAAAAACATGCATTATTTGCTATACGCGACTTTTAAACCTATTGTTGGAGCAGGGTCCCGCAGCTACAGAAGAAGCTGCTAGTTTTGGCGGAAAGAGATAAGTTTTGGCGGAAAGATAAAGCGTTGGCGGAAAGAAGACAGGGCAGAGCTACGACGCCGTAGCACGTTTCCAGCTGGAGAGCAGAGCCGGAAACCATGACTTTTGGGATAGAAAAGTCAAGAAGGAAACGGTACCCGAGCGGCCGAGAGAAGAAAGCTCAACCACTGCATTGAAGGCAGCGGCGGAAGACAGGAGGGCTCAGCGACCCTCATAAAGAAGAAGGAGCAACGAGGCTCATGCATTGAAGGTAAAGGACAGAAAGAGAAGCGGTGCATAGTACCCATGGTCAGTGCCGGGAAGCATGGAAGACTGCAGAGAGCTGTGGTGTGACGGGAAGCGGCTACCTCAAGGACAGAGAGGACCGACTGTCACTAATTAGGGTTTGGGTTACTGTTGGGACAGGCCCACAGTGTTGTAATGGCGAGACCTTCGGGCCGCCTATAAAATCTTGCATTTTGTATTGTAAAGGGTTAGCTAATCAGTCAGTTAGCCAGTTGGTTGGCTCATAGGATGGAGTCGTTAGTTGGTCAGTTGATTTATTTTGTAGACTCAGGAGTCAGTCAGACAGACTGTGCTGTAACGATCCAGACACTTAGCTTGTCTGTGAGTCATTTGAGTCTGTATGTAACCATCCACAGAGAGGAAGAGAGGGAAGGATATATTGAAAGAAGGGCAATATAGAGATAGAGATAGACCAGAGATCTAGAAGAGATCTCGCGCTGTGCATGCGGTGCAACAGACTGTGCTAACTTCCCTCAAGATATATAATAGAAGCACAGTTTGGTGGACGTAGCTCCCAGCCTGGGGGTGAACCACGTTAAATCTGCGTGTTATGTGTTGCATGAATGTGATTGTACTTTCTTATTGTTACTGGTTGCTATGCATATGATGTTAGTTGCAGTAAGTGAATGTATGTATTGTTTAGCTCATAATAATGCAAGAAGAAAGAGATAAGTGAAGTATTTTAGTAAGTTGCTTAAAGACTCCTTTAAGTCTGTTTCTAATGACCATTTAATCACAATATAACTTCTTAAAAGTAGAGTTTCGCACACCGACACAGTCAACGCTAAGAGCGCAAAGTCGTGGTGGTAGGATATCGCAGAGAGGCGATATCGCACCGGCAGAGGAGCTGCGGTGCGCGATACTGCGAGCTGAGGGCTTAGCGTTGAGTAGAGGGTTGGTGTTCCGCGGTGCGCAGAGGTGCGATAAGGTTGGAGGTATTGTGAGTAAGTGGAAGTTGTGCGATGAGGGAAAAGACTATGTGACTTGCGCGTGGATAAGAATCGCACGGCTAAAAGTGCTGCGAGTAGAAGGGGACGTGCGATGCGCAGAAATAGCTGACCTTGGGATTCACAGGAGTAAGAGAAGGGACGTAGGATGTGCAGAACCTGGTCCAAGACACTTGAGTCTTGGCCAACCCATTAGATTCACTTCGGGTGAGACTTCAGATCGCTTCGCGGTCTGTTGCCGAAAGGGCCAGTGAGTTTGGGGTGTTGTTGATTAATTATAGTAAACCCGGGTCTGCCCATGCAATCAACAAATGGTTCCGTTGCCGGTTTGAACGACTGGGATTCAATGTTCTGTTGGTATCCTACGAGAGAAGAGTTTCACTAGTGGCTAGATTCAGACTTAAGGGAGTTCGCCAAGAAAGAGAATAGGAGTTCGAGACTAAGCACAGAGGCCTGGCTAGAGAAGCATATCGCTTCAGACATACACGCTATATTTTTTGTAACCTACAGAAACGAGCTTTTCGACTGGTTATCCAAGTTGATAGATAGGAACACATTCAAGAAGAAAAGAAACATCGTATGGACACCGGAGCTGATTCAGACCGTACAGAACCTTGACAATCCGATTACGAGAGCAGTAGACTTCTGGCTTACCAGTGTGCTAGAAGGCTACGTCACAGAATTTGCAGTTGACCAGAGAAAGAGCTTCAGCGCAGCCGAACGATACTTCTTCAGAGGATATCGCGGTAAGTACCTAAGATCTCTAAACTTGTCCCTTAAGATGCTGCTATATGAAAAAGGAACAATGGATCTAGTCTCAGATGAATAAGTAAAGATAGTAATGTCACAAGAGTTTGAAAGTGATTTTGATGACATTGGACGAACACGTAGTGGAAAGAAGTATAAAGTAGATTTTAGATCTCCTATATTTGAAGACAGTTCAGACAGTATCAGACAACAGAGCCCTAGTACCACAGAAGAACCAGAGGGGGGTATCCCTTACCACCCCTATACTCCTCAGAAACAGATAGGGACTCAGAACAATCCCGTAGGTACTCCATCTAGTAGTTCACAGTTAGTACCTACTCCCGTTATAGCACCTTCACCTACACCGCTGAGTGGTAGTACTCCAGTCAGTCAGAACCCCCCACAGAGAAATAGAATGGGAGACGACATGAAGCTACCTATTTTTAAAGGTACAGGAGCAGAAGACCCGGAACAGCATTGGTTCCTATGCGAAGCTATGTGGACCATTAAAACAATCAACGATGATAACCTTAAACTTGTATAGTTGGTCACCACACTCAGAGACAGAGCCTTGACATGGTACATAAAGTATACTACATTACCCAAGACACTTGCCCAGGTCAAGAACACCATGATTAAAGAGTTTAAGAAACCTAAGTCTGAGTCTCAGTGCATCACAGAGCTTAAGGATATTAAGCAGCTACCATCAGAGTTAGTATGGGACTTTGACCAGAAATTCAAAGCTCTTATAGACCAAGTCAGTTTTGAGTTTGCGCCGGAGCAGCACGAAGAATGGTTTATTGCAACGCTGCTCCCTCATATCAGAATGCCACTAATGCAGCAGAAACTTACTACTCAAGATGAAGCGCTGGAGATGGCAATGAAACTAGAGGCTTCACCTTTAGCAGAAACCAGTACAGGCATGACAACTCTGCAGACCCAGTTGGCCAACCTTACGTTACAGATACACGAACTAAAAAAAGGGAAAGAGGTTATGCAAGACATATGGTGCATAAAGTGTAGAGCACAGGGCCACAGTAAAGATAACTGTCCAGTCTTTGCAGAATACTTAGCGTCAGGGGCTCCTAACCCCTTACCACGAACACAAGGGCCATGGTGTGAAATATGTAGAACACAAGGACATCCACCTCAGCAATGCCCTTTGCTTCAAAAGTATGTACATACACCTAAAAACCTATATTGTATCTTCTGTAAATCCGTCGGGCATGATCCACAAGATTGCCGAGCTTATGATCTCCTGTCAGAAAGAACACAGGATGTGTACAGAGTCTAAGCAGACACACAGGGTCCAGCAACAGGACCATAGCTGGATCAGACGTATGGAGGCCGTGGAGGAGGATTCAGAGGACGAGGCCATGGAGGAGGCTTCGCACGAGGAGGAGGTTTTGGCCAAGGTCGTGGACCAGTCACTTGTTATAATTGTGGAATTGTAGGACACTATGCTAGGGACTTCCAGAACGCCACTACTACTTGTAATTACTGCAAATCTTATGATCATACCATAGAAGAGTGTCCCATCTTGATAGCTAAGATCAGAGATCCTAAACCAGCCGCACACCAGAACATCCAGCTTATTGCTGCTGAACCTAAGGAACCAGAACCAGCAGTTAACATTGTGACTCGGAGCGGTGCTTCCACCAGTGGCACATCGCAGGAGACCGGACAGAACACAAGTCAGGGGTGGGTGCGCAGAGCTCCTACTAAAGCAATCGCACTCGACCTACAGAAGAATAAGGAGACCTTTCATGAAGCTAAGGCTTCCTTTGATGAACCTACACTATCAGGACCACAGGTACCACCGTCTAGGGGCGTACCACAGCAAGTACCTTGTAGCGATAGCCCTGAGCAGGCACAGCAGGCTACCACATCCGGAAGATGTGACGAGGATGAATCGACAGGAAGTATACAAGCCTTCCTGCACAGCTGCTTGAAACTCCTGAGAAATGATAAAGCTGTTGGTGAGCTACAACGTATGATAGATCAGTGTCAGCAACCCTCTCTCTCGGGCAGTGCACACCGCGCTGTCCATAATATTACAAGACATGCAAGGACAGGAAGAGAGATGAAATTCACAGTGCAGATTGGCGAGTTTGAAATGGATGAGGTTGTCTTAGACCTAGGATCAGAGGTGAATGTTCTAACTAAACAGACATGGGAACAGATGGGTAGCCCTCAGTTAGCCCTATCACCTATCCACCTGAGACTAGCTAATCAGTAGCGAGTATCACCATTGGGTCGACTATCGCAGGTGCCAGTTGATATCGACGTAGTTTGTACTTTTGTGGACTTCGAGGTTATAGAAATCATTGGTGATAGTCGACCATATCCAGCACTACTGAGTATTGATTGGGCAATTGGCAGCAAAGTTGTCATTGACCTAAAGAAAAGACAAATGACCTTTGAGGATGCGCAGATCCGGGTCATCGCACCGCTGGATCCTTACCAAGGACCTTATCGAACCTATCCGAGCAGAGGAAGAGGCACATAATATGAAGAGTCTCTACCAGATAACAGCAAACCAGAATGACTATATCAATCCCATTGCAGAAGGGCATATTAGCTGGCAATGCGACAACTCATGCGCATCAGATTCGAATGTTGGTCTAGAAAACTGGCAGAACAGACTTTACGAAGTCTCATCGCGCAGATGTGCGTTTATAAGTAAGTCACTGCGATGGATTGGTGCCGAGATCGCTGAGACTCCATCATATCATGGTCTGACGGATATCCAGGATTTTCTTGAACAATTTGAGCAACAAATTCTTCCTGAGCAGAGGATCGCAGCTATGGACCTTGCAGTTCGAGCCACACCTACAAGATGGTGGTATGCGCATAAAGAGAATATCGCATCATGGGATAATATCAAAAGACTGATGGCGATCAGATTTTCTGACGACAGAAGGTATGTTCAGCACAAGTACACAGGAGAAACTGACCCCAGGGTACACATTCATACATGTGAACAGAACTGGTCGAACATTCCAGAGGATGAATGGGTTCACAGATTCATTCACACATTGGACACAGTTCCAAGGAACTGGTATACAGAGACCGAGCTGCACAAAGGAACAACCACATGGCCGCTTATGACAGACAGCTTCCTACTCACCTTTGCGTTTGATTCAGAACATCCAAGTGTTGCCCAGGCCCTAGATATAATCAAGACAAAGATTTTTGAAGATCGCACCTTCTCAGTACCAGTCCAACCAGAGTGGACTATCCAGCTAGAAGAGGCGTTGGAATGCTATAATTTTACATCAGAATCAGAGGAAGCGGATGAGGATCCTCGCAATACCAACATTCTAGAATCAGAAGGCACTCGCGAAGTGGAAGGACCACAGTTAGAGATTCCAACGATCACCGAGCCCATCAAGATTAAAAAGATCAATATTGGCACAGACGAAGAACCTAAGTTTGCCTCTATTGGAGACTACTGGAATGATGAAACAGTCGGACAGATTGCAGATCTGCTACTTGACTATCAGGACCTATTCCCCACCAAGTTCACAGAGATGAAGGGAATAGTCGGAGACCTGGGAGTCATGAGGATACCATTAAAGGAGGGTGCTAGACCAGTTAAGCAGTGCC
>LPNX010144916.1:7118-80359 GCA_001517045.1 Pseudotsuga menziesii | reverse complement strand
AAACTTGAAAAAATGTATATTCTGTGCACCATTTGGTATCTTGTTGGGTCACATTGTGTGCAGACAAGGCTTGATGGTAGACCCCGCCAAGATCGCTATCCTTGTAAACCTTCCAGCACCTAGCTCAGTCAAGCAACTGAGGACAGTACTTGGTCATACCGGGTACTACAGAAAGTTCATCAAGGGCTATGCAAAGATTACAGCGCCGATGGAGAAATTGCTCAAGAAGGATGTAAAATTCCTATGGAATGAGGAATGCCAGCAGAGTTTAGACATACTGAAGGAGAAGATGGTTACAGCACCCATCCTAGTATTTCCGGACTGGACTAAGCCTTTCCATGTACATGTGGATGCATCCGGCATCGCATTAGGAATCGTCTTGACCCAGCCAGGAGAAGGGGATCTTGACCATCCCATCGCATACTCCAGCAGAAAGCTATCAACAGCGGAAAAGAACTACACCACGACAGAAAGGGAGGGCTTAGCTATGGTATATGCGCTGCAGAAGTTCAGGCACTATCTATTGGGCGCCTCGTTTAAAATGTTTACTGACCATTCCGCATTGAAGTACCTAGTCAATAAACCAGTGTTAGGGGGAAGAATCTGCAGATGGTTACTCCTCTTCCAGATGTGTGCGTACATCGGGATGTGTGCAAAAAGCCAAATAGTTTTGGAGTTTTACTTGATGTGGATTTGAGTCACTTGTCTCTTGGCCTTCCATATGACTTGAGATCGCTCGGATTTGACCCTCCATTACCCCATTGAAGCACTATATAAGGAACCCTTTGGATACATTGAAAGGGGAGGAATTGAAGAGCAAGAAAACTATAGTCCATTGTTGTTAGAGCTTATACTTGAGTCTGCATCCCTTTGTCGCTTGGAGCACTTTTTGTTCTTCCCAAGCTTGCCTTTTTCTTGTGAGCTTGCTATTGAGAGATGGAGGATTGAAGTGGTGGAGGCCCAGGTGGAGGACTTAGTTTCTCCGGTTTACAGACGTGCCGACATAGGTTGTCACTATTGTAATCTCTGATTTATATTAATAGAAATATCTTTCCCTGTCCAATAATGTGTCTTTAAATGAGTATTGAATCCATGGATGCTTTTAAATGCTTATATGTTATTGATTGTATATGCTAGAGTAGGTCTAACACTATTATATAGCATGCTTGTCTTGTTTGTTGAATGTTGAGAGAAAAAATTGCTAATACAAGCGAGAGTGGAAAAGCTCAACGGGGATCTACATCAACCATCTGAAATAAGGTATGTTTCGAGATCCTTTAGTGTTAGATGTTTGGGTTCTCTTGCATATGGGAAAGGATTGATTTCTGCGGTTACTCTGTCTGTTGTGGTACCCCAAGCCATAGGAAGTTTTCTCCGTAACAGAATTGATGACCATACTGGGGACATTCCTTGTTTTTCTTTGGGGTTTGGGGGCACACTGTGCTTGATATTCTTGACTTGCTCTTTGTTTCTCCTTGTTTCTGTGTTGCAATTTATAGTATGTTCATCCATTGACACCCCCCTTTATTGGTTTGACCCTTGGCCTGCTTTTTACCACTGTCTTCTCTGTATACATAGGTTTTTGGCCAAAAGTCACGTACATACACGGATTTTTGGCCAAAAGTCGTGTATACATCTAGGTTTTTGGCCAAAATCCGCGTATACATACAGCTTTTTGGCCAAAAGTTGCGTATATACGCAGCTATTCTTTAAAGAGTCGTGTACATCCTCCCTTTTGGTGAGTTTGATGTTGTGGGAAGTTGCTGGGTGGGTTGTGAGTGTGGTTGGGTCTTCCTTGGTTCTGATGTTGTCTATTGAATGCTTCTTTTATGACCAGAGACCGTCTTTTCATTGATTTTTCTTTGAAAGTAGTTTTAGTCATTTATCCTTTTTGTTTTTCCATTAGTGCATTACTCTTTTTTGTCTCGGTGTCTTGCTGGGCTTGTATTTTATACTTGCTGCAGAGACTGAGAGTTTTAGATGAATTTTATTGCAATTTCATGCTTTTATATTGAAAAATACAAAGTAGTTGCACTCTTAGTTGCATTTTAGATATGGATTTGAGGAGGTACTTGCATTGTATTGCTTGGATGGGAGTTGTGTTTAGGATTTCATATATGAAGGATTGCATTACCATTCGGAAAGGAATATATATTTATTCATCTCATGTAGTGGCATACTTTGTTTTTCATTCTACAAGATTGCACTTGGCATTGCTTGTTAGGTGTGCACTTTTATTTCACTACTGAGTCTTCATAGCATTAGTTGCACGGCCATTTCCCTTTGAGTAATTACAGCCAATTAAAATCAATCTATAACAAAATGAATTACACTCTTTTCTTTTATAGGGTGCACCAACACAACTAGGTTTTAGGGTCTTGGAATAGTTCATTGTGAGTAAATTCTCCAAGACCACTAAATAAAACATTTATGTGTATGTCCAGGTGAGAGTGTGACATTCCTTTATATAATGAGTGTTCTCAGGATCCTCCTCTTACAAGGGAGTTAAGCACGAGGCAGTGTGAGTGGTTATGATTGGGATGACCCCTAGCTATAACTGAGTAGCACCGGAGATATTTCCAGGACTGTATTCGTATCTAGGGGCTCTTTCAAGATTTTCAGGCGTTGCTACCCTGCCCATATGGTCGATCCCACTTGCGACTGTTCACCTGAACATTAGTTATATTGGGGTGACCTTAGTTGCCTTACCTAGGTATCACAGGGGGTACTTGCAGAGGTTATTCTGTAGGTGTCCCGACCAGGCAGAGGTCGGACATCACAGTCGCTTTATGCGTTGAAGCTGAGGGCCACTATAATTGGCTACGTACCTCCGCTTGTAGTGTATGGGAGTTTCGAGCCTCTCCTAGGCGAGACATACCTGCTGCATTCGGGAGCTCACATATCATCCCCTTGGTTTGCTTGTATTTTGGCTGTAGATTTTCTTAGGAGTGTGCTCTTTGTGCACTAGTTGGCCTTTGGGATCATGGTTACTTGAGTATATTTATACTCTCTTGATTTTGGGTCCTTTTATTTTCGACATGCCTGGTATCCTATCACCCGTCCTTGGTCTTATATGGACCCTGGTGTCAGACTTGGGGGCATCACCGCCCCTTACTGTGCTCATAGATTTGGGAGTGGTCATATTCCATCCTCTACTCCATTTGTGGAGGATTTTCATTCCCTTCACTTGGTCTTTACGCTTGTGGTCACCCTCACGGGGGTGGTAGTGGATGCGTGAACATTGGGTCTACACCTTACTTTCCTTTTTATGTCCCATCGTTCACCGCATTATTTCCTTTGGGTGCAGTTATCATGATCGTTCCTCCCTATATCCTATACTTTGGATTCTTTATTGACTATTTTGGGTTGTTTTAGACTAACATGGTTGTAATGTAGGGTCCAATTTTTGTACATTCTCTCTGAGGTTTCGACCTGTGCGTGCCTATCACAGGTATTATTTATGAACTGGCATATAGGTTAGGATATCACATCCGCGTTCACTTATGCATTGCCTTATGACCGTTCCATCTTAACCTTAGGTACAAACCCATTCCATGGTATCACATAACCTTCATGTTGTTGTTAGAAGTGGTACTATGTGAATGGTAGAGATTTCCTATACATGGGTGTCCTAGTTAGCTCCTGTTTTGCATTTGGTGCCCATGCTGACATTTTTTCCCTTAGGGTGTGGGAGTCCTTTGTATAGTATTGCCATGACTTTGCATAAGAGCCTTATACTCCTCTTGATCTTTTACTGGCCTTTTTCCCTAGGACTCCCTTATGTCAAGTTGTAATTGCATTATCATGAGTTTTGCTTGCCTTATTGAGCCTTATGCCGGCTTCCCTGACTTTGATCATCAGCTATATAGCCCGAGCTTGTCTCATGTCTAGCCATGTAGATCCATTTTATATATCCTTTGCAGCTTGATTCCCCATTTTTTTACCGGGAGGGGACTTTCCCCCGAGTGTCGCTATCCTACACATGTGTCCTTACATTGAGCATAGGTATGTTCCCCTGCTTGGAACTAGTTTGTTTTCCCCTTGACACTCATCTCCTCCTAGTCTGTAGCTATAAAGCACTTTTATTCTTTTTCAAGCTTTTCAAAATATTTGAAAAAGTCAAAAAAAAAAAAACCAAAAATCCGGATAGGAAAAGATGATATCTTTGGCAGCAGTCAAGTCGTGTCGCCTTCAAACAGAGCACTGTATATCACATCCATTGGTTGGGTTAATAGTTTGACTTTAGGAGCTGTACTCATTTCTCTGAGTTTATTTCCACCAACTGGTTAAGCTTCCAGTCCCTATGGAGCCTCTGTCGATGCCTTCTATGTCGTAGAGATGTCCTAGTTTTGTATATTGAATATATGCTGCCTACATTCAGTCACCATTCGCCTTTATGCTCTTGTTCGAAGGAAGTTGAAACCTGAGTCGGCCATTCCTCAGTTCTCTTGACTTTGTATGTCGGCCATTCCCAGTACTGATACTCGTTCGTGCACATTATGATCAAGTCCTTCCACATTATACAGCTTTGCGGAGTACCTCGTGTTGGATGATGAGGGATTCATTAATTCCCTCCTTCCAGTGTATTTCATCCCATCGACTTGAGATCATTTATTCTGGGATAGGAATCTAGAGTCATTTTTGAGTGCCTTAAGACTTGTAGTTGTTATAGCTGATTTTACCACTTTAGGAGAATCACACTTGTATGGCCTTTCCCCTGTCCCGCTGTAGACTCCTTAGACCCCTTGGACCATTTTTTGTCATTTTATGTTTCCTTGATCATCCCTATAAACATGTGTAAATTCATATACGCAACTTTTAATCCCTTAATCGTGTATATACGCGGGTTTGACCACTAAAACCGCGTACATCGGGATGTGTACAAAATCCAAATCCTTTTGGAGTTTTCCTTGACATGGATCTGACTCACTTGACTCCTAGCCTTCCATATGCCTTGAGATCGCTCAGATTCGACCTTTCATTACCCCTTTGAAAAGCTATATAAGGAACTCTATGGTACATTGAAGGCATAAGAGAGAATTGAGAGCAAAGAAACTATAGTCCATTGTTGCCGAAACTTTTGCTTGAGTCTGCATCCCTTTGTCCCTTGGAGCACTTTTGTGTTCTTCCCAAGCTTGCCTTTTGCTTGTGAGCTTTCTATCGAGAGATGGAGGATTGAAGTGGTGGAGGCCCAAGTGGGGGATTCGGTTTCTCCGATTCGCAGACGTGTCGACAGAGGTTGTATCCATTGTAATCTCTGATTTTATATTAATAGAAATATCTTTTCCTGTCCAATAATATATGTTTGAATGAATATTTTATCCATGGGATGATTTCAAATGCTTATACATTGTTGATTATATATGCTAGAATAGATCTAACACCAATATATATAGTATGCTTGTATTGTTTACTTGTTGTTGAGGAAGTAATCTATCAATTCAAGCTGAAGTTGGAAAGCTCAACGGGGATCTACTTCAACCCTCCGGAATAAGGTATGAGGTTTGATCCTTTAGTGTTAGATATTTAATTTCTATTGCATATTGGAAAGGATTGATTTCTGGAGTCAAGCTGTCTGTTGTGGTACCCCAAGCCATAGGAATTTCTCTCCGTAACAGAATTGGCGACTCCGCTGGGGATGTTCCTTGTTTTTATTTGGGGTTTGCGGGCACAATGGGCTTGATAATATTGACTTGCTCTTTGTTTCTCCTTATTTATGTGTTGCATTTTATAGTATGTTCATCCATTGACACTCCCCTTTATTGGTTTGACCCTTGGCTTGCTTTTTATCACTGCCTTCTCTGTATATGCAGGTTTTTGGCCAAAAGTTGCGTACATACGCGTATTTTTGGCCAAAAGTCACGTATACACACATGTTTTTGGCCAAAA
The DNA here is from genome assembly GCA_001517045.1 of Pseudotsuga menziesii. Lineage (NCBI taxonomy): Eukaryota > Viridiplantae > Streptophyta > Pinopsida > Pinales > Pinaceae > Pseudotsuga > Pseudotsuga menziesii. The sequence goes on along the minus strand of LPNX010144916.1, from coordinate 74,470 downwards.
TCTGCGTATACACACAAGTTTTTGGCCAAAAGTCGTGTATATACGCATTTGTTCTTTAAACAGTCGCGTACATCCTCCCTTTTGGTGAGTTTGATGTTGTGGGAAGTTGTTGGGTGGGTTGTGAGTGTGGTTGGGTCTTCCTTGGGTCTGATGTTGTCTGTTGGATGCTTCTTTTGTGACTAGAGACTGATTTTTCTTTGAAAGTAGTTTTAGTCATTTATCCTTTTTGTTTTGTCATTAGTGCATTACTCTTTTTTGTCTCGGTGTCTTGCTGGGATTTTCTTTTATACTTGCTGCAGAGACTGAGAGTTTTAGATGACTTTTATTGCATTTTTCATTCTTTTATATTGAAAAATACAAGGTAGTTGCACTCTTAGTTGCATCTTAGATATGGATTTGAGGAGGTAATTACATTTGATTGCTTGGATGAGAGTTGTGTTTAGGCCTTCATATAGGAAGGATTGCATTGGCATTCGGAAAGGAATATATATTTATGCATCTCATGTAGTGGCATACCCTATTTTTCATTTGACAAAGATTGCACTTAGCATTGTTTGTTATGGTGTGCACTTTTATTTCACTGCTGAGTCTTCATATCACTAGTTGTACGGCCATTTCCCTTTGAGTAATCACAGCCAATTAAAATCAACGCATAATAAAATGAATTACACTCTTTTCTTTTATAGGGTGCATCAACAAGATTAGGATTTAGAGTCTTGGAATAGTTCATTATGAATAAATTCTCCAAAACCACTAAACAACAACATGTATGTGTCTGTCCAGGTGAGTGTGTGAAATTCCTTGGTATAACGAGTGTTTCTCAGGATCCTCCTCTCAAAAGGGAGTTAAGCATGAGGTAGTGTGAGTGGTTATTGATTGGGATGACCCCTAGTCATAACTGAGTAGCACCAAAGATATTTCCAGGATTGTATTCGTATCTGGGGGCTCTTTTGAGAGTTTCGGGCTTTGCTACCCTACCCATACGGTCAATCCCGCCTGCGACTGTCCGCTTGAGGATTTATTATATTGAGGTGACCTTAGTTGCCTTACCTAGGTTATCGAGGGGGTACTTCGCAGAGCTTATTCTGCAGGTGTCCTGGCCAGGTATAGGTCGGACAGCACAGTCGCTTTATGCGTTGAAGCTAAGGGCCACTATAATTGGTTACATACCTCCGCTTGTAGTGTATGGGAGTTTCAAGCCTCTCCTAGGCGAGACATACTTGCTGCATTCGGGAGCTCACATATCCTCCCCTTGGTTTGCTTGTATTTGGCTGTAGATTTTCTTAGGAGTGTGCTCTTTGTGCGCTAGTTGGTCTTTGGTGTTGCGGTTACTTGAGTATATTTATGCTCTCTTGAGTTCGAGTCCTTTTATTTTCGACATGCCTGGTATCCTATCACCCGTCCTTGGTCCTAGTATGGACCCTGATGTCAGACTTGGGGGCATCACAGCCCCTTACCCTGCTCATAGATTTGGGAGTGGTCACATTCTACCTTCTACTCCATTTGTGGAGGATGTTGACTCCCTTCTCTCGGTCTTTACACCGGTGGTCACCCTCACGGGGGTGGTAGTGGATGCATGAACTTTGGGTCTACACCTTACTTTCCTTTTTATTTCCCATCGTTCACCGCATTGTTTCCTTTGGGTGCAGTTGTCATGATCATTCCTCCCTATATCCGATAGTTTGGATTCTTTATTGACTATTTTGGGTTGTTTTGGACTAATATGGTTGTCATGCAGGGTCCTATTTTTGTACACTCTCTCTGAGGTTTCGATCCGTTCGTTCCTATCACAGGTATTATGTCTGAACTGGCATGTAGGTTAGGATGTCACATCCACTTGCACTTATGCACTGCCTTATGACCATTCCATCTTAACCTTAGGTACGAACCCATTTCATGGTATCACGGAACCTTCATGTTGTTGTTAGAAGTGGTACTATGTGAATGGTAGAGCTTTCCTTTACATGGGTGTCCTAGTTAGCTCCGTTTTGCATTTGGTACCCATGCTGTGAGTCCTCTCTTAGATTCGAGAGTCCCTTTTAGTCCCGCCATGTCCTTGAGCAAGAGCTTCATACTCCTATTGAATTTTATGTTGGCCATTTCCTTGGGACTCCCTTGTGTAAGGTTGTAATTGCATTATCATGAGCTTTGCCTGCCTTATTGAGCTTTATGCCGGCTTCCCTGACATTGTGTTTCAGCCATATAGCCCGAGCTTGTCTCATGTCTAGCCATGCAGAGCCATTTTATATATCCTTTGCAGCTTGATTTCCTTTTTACCGAGAGGGTATTTTCCTCCGAGTGTCGATATCCTACACATGTGTCCTTGCATTGAGGATAGGTATGTTCCACTACTTGGAACTAGTTTGTTTTCCCCTATGACACTCACCTCCTCCTAGTCTGTAACTATAAAGCAGTTTTATTCTTTTTCAATCTTTTTAAATATTTGAAAAAGTCCAAAAAAATAAAAAAACCAAAAATCCGGACAAGGAAAGATGTTATCTTTGGAAGCTGTAGAGTCGTGTCGCCTTCGAACAGAGCACTGTATATCACATCCATTGGTTGGGTTTATAGTTTGACTTTAGGAGCCGTACTCATTTATCTGAGTTTGTCTCCACCGACTGGTTAAGCTTCCAGCCCCCATGGAGCCTTTGTCGATGCCTCCTATGTTGTAGAGATGTCCCAGTTTGTATATCGAGTCTATGCTTCCTTTATTCAGTCACCATACACCGTTATGCTCTTGTTTGAAGGAAGTTGAAACCTGAGTCAACCATTCCTCAGTTATCTTGACTTTGCATGTCGGCCATTCCCGGTACAGTTACTGGTTTGTGCACCTTATGATCGAGTCCTTCCACATTATACAGCTTTGCTGAGTACCTCGTGTTGGATGATGGGGGATGACTTAATTCCTTCCTTCCAGTGGATTTCATCCCATCGACTTCAGATCATTTATTCTGGGATTGGAATCTAGAGTCATTTTGAGTGCCTTGAGACTTGCAGTCATCAGTGGCAGGTTCTCTCGCCATTGACAGTATTTGGGAATACATCAATGTCCCCTGATTGATGGATCCTCTCAAGTGTTTGACCTCAACACATTTATTCACACTTTTTAGTTTGCACTCTAGTACCTTGATTCCCATTTTCATTATCGGTGGGTGATCTCGCGTCTGTTAACGGTATACATCAATGATTGGTAATCAGACGATGGACTACTATGTTCGACCTTGACACCTCTATTCACATAGTAGGACATGTACTCATAGCAGTTTGTGTAAAAGACCTTCCAGATTGGTGGCATCTCTTATATGCTACCTCCTTGATCGTGCCAGTGTTCATGAGATTTCAGCTCTCGTGACTTGATTCCAGTATATGTTAGATATTTCCAGCCATTATGGAGATCTTGATCCATTATATATCTTCAGCCATTATGGAGATCATGGTCCTTTGTATATCTTCATCATGGAGATTCTGATCTATGTATATTGTACGTGGCGATGACCACTTATGTGATATCTTGTATCATGCCTATTCATGGCCATTGTACTCTTATGTATTTGGGACTGCTATATGTATTTGCAGTTATGTGCAGAGTTCTATCATTGTACTATGCTGATTGGGTGGCTGGTCTTCCATTTGGGATCATTCATCACTCCACTTTTGGGATGGACTTATAATGTATTTTGGCCATCGTATGACCCCTCTGACTTCACACATCAAGGGGCATCTGTTATAGCTGATTTTACCACTCCAGGAGAATCACACTTGTATGGCCTTTCCCCTATCCCACTGCAGACTCCTTAGACCCCTTGGACCATTTTTTGTCCTTTGATGTTTCCTTGATCATCCCTATAAACATGTGTAAATTCATATACGTGACTTTTAAACCCTTAATCGCGTATATACGCGGGTTTGACCACTAAAATCGCGTACATCGGGATGTGTACAAAATCCAAATCCTTTTGGAGTTTTCCTTGACATGGATCCGACTCACTTGACTCCTGGCCTTCCATATGCCTTGAGATCGCTCGGATCCGACCTTTCATTACGCCTTCGAAAAGCTATATAAGGAACTCTATGGTACATTGAAGGCATAAGAGAGAATTGAGAGCAAAGAAACTATAGTCCATTGTTGCCGAAACTTGTGCTTGAGTCTGCATCCCTTTGTCCCTTGGAGCACTTTTGTGTTCTTCCCAAGCTTTCCTTTTGCTTGTGAGCTTGCTATCAAGAGATGGAGGATTGAAGTGGTGGAGGCCCAAGTGGGGGATTCGGTTTCTCCGATTCGCAGATGTGTCGACAGAGGTTGTATCCATTGTAATCTCTAATTTTATATTAATAGAAATATCGTTTCCTGTCCAATAATGTATGTTTGAATGAATATTTTATCCATGGGATGATTTCAAATGCTTATACATTGTTGATTATATATGCTAGAATAGATCTAACACCAATATATATAGTATGCTTGTATTGTTTACTTGTTGTTGAGGAAGTAATCTATCAATTCAAGCTGAAGTTGGAAAGCTCAACGGGGATCTACTTCAACCGTCCGGAATAAGGTACGAGGTCTAATCCTTTAGTGTTAGATATTTAATTTCTATTGCATATGGGAAACGATTGATTTATGGAGTCAAGTTGTCTATTGTGGTACCCCAAGCCATAGGAATTTCGCTCCGTAACAGTAGTCATCAGTGGCAGGTTCTCTCGCCATCGATAGTTTTGGGAATACATCAATGTCCCCTGATCGATGCATCCTTTCAAGTGTTTGAACTCAACACATTTATTCACATTTGTTAGTTTGCACTCTAGTACCTTGATTCCCATTATCATTATCGGTGGGTGATCTCGCATCTGTTAACGGTATACATCAATGACCGGTAATCAGACGACGGACTACTATGTTCGACCTCGAGACCTCTATTCACATAGTAGGACATGTACTCGTAGCGGATTGTGTAGAAGACCTTCCATATTGGTGGCATTTCATATATGCTACCTCCTTGATTGTGCCAGTGTTCATGAGATTTCAGCTCTCATGACTTGATTCCAGTGTATGTCAGATATCTTTAGCCATTATGGAGATCTTGATCCTTTGTATATCTTCATCATGGATATTCTGATCTATCTATATTTTACGTGGTGATGACCACACATGTCATATTTTGTATCATGCCTATTCATGGCCATTATACTCTTATGTATTCGGGACTGTTGTATCTACTTGCAGTTATGTGCAGAGTTTGATTATTGTATTATACTGTTGGATGGTTGGTTCTTCCACCTGGTTCTTCATCACTCCACTTATGGGATGGACTTATAATGTATTTCTGCCATCGTATCACCCCTCTGACCTCACACATTAGGGGGCATTTGTTACAGCTGATTTTACCACACATGGTGTATCACACCTTTATGGCCTTCCCTGTCCCTCTGCAGACCCTTTGGACCCCATGGACCATTTTGTACCTTTTATGTTTCTAATGTCATCCCTAAAAACATGCATTATTTTCTATATGCGACTTTTAAACCTATTCTTGCGTAAATGACCCTCAAACCCGCATACATCGGGATGTGTTCAAAAGGCCAAATAGTTTTGGAATTTTCCTTGATGTGGATCCGAGTCACTTGTCTCTTGGCCTTCCATATTCCTTGAGATCACTCGGATTTGACCCTCCATTACCCCATTGAAGCACTATATAAGGAACCCTTTGGATACATTGAAAGGGGAGGAATTGAAGAGCAAGAAAACTATAGTCCATTGTTGCCAGAGATTATATTTGAGTCTGCATCCCTTTGTCCCTTGGACCACTTTGTGTTCTTCCCAAGCTTTCCTTTTTCTTGTGAACTTGCTATCGAGAGATGGAGGATTGAAGCGGTGGAGGCCCAGGTGGAGGACTCAGTTTCTCCGGTTCACAGATGTGCCGACAGAGGTTGTCACTATTGTAATATCTGATTTATATTAATAGAAATATCTTTTCCTATCCAATAATGTGTATTTAAATGAGTATTGAATCTATGGATGCTTTTAAATGCTTATATGTTATTGATTGTATATGCTAGAGTAGGTCTAACACTATTATATAACATGCTTGTCTTGTTTACTGAATGTTGAGAGAGCAAATTGCTAATACAAGCGAGAGTGGAAAAGCTCAATGGGGATCTACATCAACCATCCGGAATAAGGTATGTTTCAAGATCCTTTAGTGTTAGATGTTTGGTTTCTCTTGCATATGGGAAAGGATTGATTTCTGCGGTTACTCTGTCTGTTGTGGTACCCCAAGCCATAGGAAGTTTTCTCCGTAACATTAAGGTTGATCACCTCCTTGTAGTATCTTGAATTTATCTTATCCTATAATTCTTTATGGCGTCATAACTTCTCCTTGAATTTAGATGTAATAATATTTTTAATATCATCACTACTATGTAGAGTGACCTCTTCTTCAACACCCCAATAATTTACTGGAAATACAAGAGACATATTTAAGCCAACCTCACTTAAGATGAAAGTGGTTTTGATTGTAATTTCAAGCAACCTCAAGAATCCTTTTGTTTCTCATGTTATTTATCTTGTTCTTGTAAATTAGGTACCTAGTCATAGCCATGCTCTCAATTGGAGAGAGACTCACTTCTATGGGGAGGATAAGATAGGGTGTACTACCTTTAATTTTGAGATTATAAGTTACAAAATTATTTTGGATATCGATGCAAATCATAGGAAGCTACAACAAACAACTAGTTACAGAACCTCACCTCGCTCCCAGAATACACATTGGAAAACCATCATACTATTGTCAAATGAAATGCAAAATAATTACAAATATTTAATTTTTGGATACTATTGAAACACACACAGGCTTTTATTGATTCAAGAAAAAATCATAGAGTTACATTACAACAAATACTGGCATGAGTAGTCGCATTTACTACATGGTTGAGTAACATCATTCAAAAAATGGGCATTCATGCTGATGTAACAACTCTGAAATCATGAGATAGATAGGGTTTATGAGTTAATGTGTCGATACTCTGTTTCATCCTTTTCCTTCACGTTGTTCATTAACTATATCTGTTTATCCAACGTGTCCTTCACAAACTTTCCTTTTATGTTGAACCAACCCCCATCTCATCATTTCTAACTCTCTTTTAAACTTGATGACCTTCCCTTGAATCAATTTCGCTTCCTCTGCTAAGATCGAATAGTTCCCAAAACCGTTCACCTTCCTCCACGACTTGTCTCCCCTCTTGGTGGGATGGGAGTTCATGATGGTATCTTGGATGTGAAATCTCTGACTTAACCAAGGATGCAACTCAACATGAGTGAGTTCTAGTGTGGCTAAAGAAGATGTGTATTGTTATAGTGTATAATTCCATCATTATGCAAGAGTTATAACATGCTATAATGAAACTATGAGTAATAGCATGGGAAAAATAAACATAAGGTCATATAATTGGTAAGCAAATGGAAAAATAACAAGAAAACTTGGTCCTTCTTCGATTTATTATTTACAATGTGAAATGGAAATATTTTTGGGTGATGTGGATTGCCCAAACCCAACTATGCTCTTGCATTAGACACCTCTGATGAGAAAAAAAAGATCCCCAACTCATGTGCAGACTATTGATGAAGGTGAAGAGTTCTACAATCATTCTAACTGATCTTCAGTCACTCATGATGCATCCTCTATCCATCGATTCTTCCACTTGATTAAATACTCCTTGTACTCCTTCCAACGAATATTGTATATGTTAGAGTGATATGATGTGTAATTGTTTCTCCCACTCAATGAGAGTACCTTCATTTGCATTTATGCCCCCCTCATGATACTCATAAATGGCATCCACATAAAATGTAGGTGATATGTCAAAAAGTTTCTGAAGTTCTAAGTGATATGCGTTATCAGAAATCTTCTTCAGAATTAAGCATGGACCAATCTTCTTATACTTGAGTTTGTTATATGTGCCTCTCGAAAATAAATCCTTCCTCAAGTGAGCCATGACCATCTCACCGTCTTGGAATACCTTATGTCTCATATGTTGATCTCCTCTTTACTTGCTCCTGCAACTCATGGATGCTATCCATAAAATCACTTGAATTGGCACTCTTTTGGTTGTCCAACTCTAGTTATTAAACCAAATATACCACACATTTTGACGATCTTCCATAAAAAATATGAAATGGACTCTTTCCTATAGATCTATTCATTGAATCATTATATGCAAAGTCAACTTGGTATAATTCCAAATCCCATTGACTAGGAATATTCCCACTCAAACTCCTCAACAATTTTCCTAGAATCATGTTCACTACTTTGGTATGTCCATCCATCTGTGACTGATATACAAAGATGTATAACATGTGTGGTTGTGGAGCCTGATCTTCTAGATCTAGAGATATTATTTAGTTGTGTTTGTACCCTATGTGTACTATACACTCGTTCCTCAACTTTGGGGCAACTTTCTTGAGATATGGGGGTTCGGGGGCGGAGCCCCCGAGAATTTTTTTTCGGATGTTTGTTGGCCAACAGTTTTGTGGACCCATGGTATTGGGTTAACTGTAGTAGTTTTCCCATGGTATTTACCCTATGAAATAAAGCATTGTAACATGACTGTGGATGGTGTGGTATTGTATTGTAGAATTGTAAACAATCTATGTGATTGTGTGAGAGAGACTGTGAGAGTGTGAAGAGGAAGTGCAGCGGTATTGCTGCAGGTTGTATCCCTTCATCTTTCTAGATGCTAATAAAAGGAATGTCAATTTTTGTGTGGACGTAGCCCATTGTTTGAGTGAACCATGTCATATTTGTGTCTCTCTGTAATGTGTTTAATGTGTTTTTCATCTTGTTTAATGATTTAACTGTATATCTATTATTGCTCTGCGGTCCTGTTTTCTAACATAACATATCCGAGCCTAATTTCTTCCAGGGTGTCCTTTAAAAATTCCCAAGAAATATTGTATCATGATCTAAAGTAATGCTTTGTGAGAATCCATGCAACCTGACCAACTATTTGAAGAACAAAAAAGCTACTTCGCTAGCATCACTAGTCTTCTTGCCTGCTATGAAGTGTGCCATTTAAAAAAATCTATCCACAACTATCATTGTCGAGTCATGCTTTCTCTGTGTCATAGGAAGTCCTAAGAAAAAATCCATACTTATGTCTTCCCATGGTTGTTCAGGTACTAGAAATGGACTATAGATTCCTTTTTTTTGAGTTTTACCTTTGGCTAGTTGACAGATCCTACAACCCTCAACAAAATTTCGGACATATTTGTTAATGCTGGACAAAAGTACCTCTCCTTTACCAATGCGGTTGTCTTATAAAACCCAAAGTGTCCTCCTAAATCACCACTATGTAACTCTTTAATGAGATTCAACCATATGGAACTTCTCAAAATACATAACTGTTTGTTTTTAAATAAAAATTGTTCTTAAATATGGTAATCCAAATATGGTGTTCGATCTAAAATCCAAGGTTCTTTACATTCCTTCCAATCTTCTAAGAAATATTAATCACCTTCATACAAGGATTTCATGCAATTTAAACTTACCACTTCTAACGACATGGTATTGAGTAATTTTTTCCTTCGACTCAACACATCGGCTACTTTATTGGACTTTCATGACCTATGTTTCAGCACAAAAGAGTAACTTTTCAAGAATTCTACCCACTTAGTATGCTTTTGATTCAACTTATCTTTGCTATTAATGTACTGCAAAGCTTTGTGATCTGTGAACAAGACAAACTCTCTCGAAAGTATATAATGGCACAATTTCTTGAAGGCTTGTATAATAGAATAAAACTCCTGATCATAAAAATAGTATTTCTTATTGGTTTCGTTCAACTTCTCGCAGAGAAATGTAATGGGTCTGCCTTCTTGAATTAAAAATGCTCCATTTATGGTTCCACTCACGTCACAATCAACCTAAAACACTTTACTTAAGTATGGTAAGGTCAACACTGGCTGTGGTATTACTCTCCTTTTTAATTCCTCAAATTCCTTTGTTACTGCAACAATCCACTAAAACACGGCTTTCTTCAAACATTATGTAAGAGGTTGAAATTTCGAATGAAATTCTGATAGAAGCCTTCCAATCCATGGAATATCCTCACATCGAACGTGCATATAGGTGTTGGCCATTTGAGAATAACCTTCACTTTCTCAGTATCCATTTTTAGTCCTTCTTTTGAAATTACAAAAACCAAGTACACCAACTCTCGCTGCATAAATGTACATTTCCTCAGGTTTATGAGTAACTTCTCCTTGAAGCGTTGCAACACCGCTCTCACATGCTCAGTCGTACTTTTGATAAATATTAGTATATCCAAATACTCAACCACAAACTTATACAAAAATGGTTTCAAGAGTTTGTTCATCAATCTCATGACAAACTAGGGGCATTAGTTAATCCGAACACCATCACTAACCATTCAAACAATCCATCCTTCGTCTTAAATGCAGTTTTTCATTTGTCACGTTCTTTGATTATGATTTAGTGGTATCCACTCTTCAAATCAATTTTGGTAAAATACTCCACACCACTCAAGAAATCCATAAGGTCATCCATTATCAACAATGGAAATCAGTATTTGATGGTAATCTTGTTTATGGCATGTGCCTCAGTACACATTCACCATTTCCTTACTTTATTAGGCATCAATACTGATGGTACTGCACAAGGGCTCAAGCTCTCATGAATCAATCCTTGGACAATCAATTCTTGCACTTTCCAATTCACTTCTTCACTCTCTATTGGAGTCATTGAATGAGGCACTTTGTTTGGTAAACTCAATCCCAAAATCATATCATTTTGGTGTGATATGCTATGAAAAGTAGGTAACACTGTTAGTAATTCCTCTGCAACAATTTCCTTGAACTCTTCCAACATGTGTTGGATATCTGCTCGTATTGAACGTTCTGTTTCAACCTTATAGATCTTTTAAGGCATTAAAACCAAACACCATCCATTATGTTTCTAATATTTTAGGAACACTTTGGATGAACACAAGATAATGTGGTTGTTGCAACTATTGTTCACAATCCCATCATCCTCACACAGTGTAATCAACTTGTAATGCTTCCCATTTTGCACAAATTCATAAGAATTTTCCCTACCATCATGGAACACTTTTCGGTCAAACATCCAAGGTCTTTGAAGAAGAATGTAGTACACAACCATCTCTACTACATCGCATAACACTTGCTCTTTGAAATTCCCTATCTGAAAACTTAACAGACACTACTCAATCATTGTTACTTGATGACCCTTCTGCAATTATGAAACTCTATAAGGGTTAGGATGTGGTTCAAATTTCAAGTTTAATTTCCTCTTGAATTAAGTGGAAACCATGTTTTTAGTGTTTCCCCCATCAATGACTAAGTTACAACATTTTCCTTGGAGTTTACACTTTGTCTTAACACTCTTTTACTCTGTTCATGACCCTATATTAACTTTTGCTCAGGTCTTGACAAGACTCTTAGAAACATCAGAATTTCACCTTGTTTTTGTTGAAGAATAGTAACATTGTCTCCAGCCACCGATGCTTCATTAGCCATTGTCATCTGCATTTTAGCATCCCCTATTTTACTAGAGGCTTGTTTCTCTAGGCATTCTGATTCTTTGTGGCCTTCAAATCCACATCTATAACAAGTAATTACATACTTTCCCCTTCCTCTTCCAAAACCCCTATCTCTGCCAGGTCCATTACCTCTGGTAATTGGGATGCTTTTAATTTCATCTTCCTTCTCATTTGCTTTAACAATGATTTCTCTTCCTCTACCCCATTGACCCATTCCTCTAAAATTATGTTAGGTATCTATTTAAACCTTCTCTTCCACCTTTAAGGAAACTTGGTAAGCCTCATCCACAATATGAAAATAATGCATATTCATCTCATCCTAAGTCGCATACTTCAATCCATTCATGTATCTATCCACACTGTTAACCCAAAAAATCCCACATTGAGCTCTACATGACCTACACCACCTAAAGAAATCTACATACGACCCTCATTTGAATTTGACCCCCACACCCCCAAGAAGGATTAAAAATATGAAAAAGGGCTTAAAAACCCCTAAAAAGAGCCAAAATATCTCTCATAGGGGCTAAAGCCTCCAAAAAGGGGCTAAAACCCCTCAAAGGAGATTAAAACCCCCAAAAGAGATAAATATTGAGTGAAAGGGGCTAAAATCCCAAAAAAGGGGGCTAAAGCCCCAACCAGGGGCTTAAAACCTTAAAAATCTTGAGAAAAAAGTATAAATAGAGGGGTGGGGGTCACTCTCAAAAAACTCCTTCACTCCCTATTGTTATGCTGCTCGTGTGAGTGCCTTGAGACAATTTTCCATTCAAGCCATTCACCATCCCTCTCCTTCATTCCTCCATTGAGCCATAGCTCCCCATTCCTAAGAGAGGTGCTCTCCCAAGCTAGGGCACGGTGGCCCATTCCAACTAGAAGGTATACTTGTTTTGTTTTATGTCTTTGCTTTGGTAGATTGTAGTTTTTCTAACAGTATTTTTTTGCAGGTTTATTGCTTAACATGTTCTTGCAGGTTTTCGTTGATTGCTTGCAAGTATTTTGGTTTTCTAACAGTTGTATGCAAGGTCTTAGAGCTTACCCCTAACCTTGTGTGCAAAGGGGTTTCGTTTTTCTCATTTCTGTTTTAGTCTATTTTCTTTCTGTTCTTTCATTCTCACAGGAACCCTACCCTTCCATCCTATAGATGAAAGGAAGCCGTTCCTACCCTGTAGCTAGGGTGAAAGCCCTACTACACACACGCTGATACTCAGGCTCCTTAATGCGTTATCTAAGTGACAACTTGAAGAACGCTTTAGTGTATTAACGCAAATAAACATCCTTTTTCCTCAAATTCTGAACTTGTCTACACAAGTTTTGCTTAAAATCCACATGCAAAAAAAATTCTTTGATTTTACTCGCCATTTTCTTCGAAATCCCGATCTTTTCCAGCCTACGATAAACTCTATCCGTCTACAACATGTCCCACCAAAGGTATGCATGTCCTTTAAACTTTATGATGGAAAAATGAACTCAATTTGGGTCTTGAACATCCTCATATTCAATGTATCTCTCGATCTCTCCCATCCTGTCAATAAGAGTTTCATCTTCAAACTTCCGTCATAGCACATAACTTCAAATTTCGCACTACCTCTATTATTCACATAAGATATCAGACACATTGTTGTGTCCATATCCTCATTATGTGGTTTACGCTTAATCTCATCTTCAGATTCTAAATATGCTTGGGCATCCCCATCTCTTCTATGTTCTAACTACTCTATTACTCTCCATAATTCTTCAAATTCTTCAATTCCTACACCTCCACACGCTACTCCTCTCCTTCTTGGTGGAATTATCACAAGCCTCCTGGTAGTTTGAACCCTAAATACCATCTACATCCTCAATCCAGATGATGATACACGACTTGTCTTCAACACTCATAATGTTAATACACCACCAAACTCGGGTAATTCTCCAACCACTTTCAGGCAATCATGCAATCATTCCAAGAGTGTTTGGCTATGATACCACCTAACGTAGAGGATTAGTAGATGCAACAAGAAAATAGTTACAGAAACTCACACTGCTCTGAGAATACACATCAGAAAACCATCATGCTATTATCAAACGAAAATGCAAAATATCAAAGAGATTTAATTTCTCGATACCACCTAAATGCACACAAGATTTTATTGATTCAAGGAAAAATCATAGAGTTACATCACAACAAATACTGGCATGCATAGCAACATTAGCTACAATGTTGAGTAACAACATTCAACAAATGGTCATTTGTGATACTATAACAACTTTGAAATTGTGAGACAGATAGGGTTTTCGACTTAATGTGCTAATACTCTATTTCATCCTTATCCTTCACGTTTTTCATTGATTGGATCTATTTCTCCCATGCATCCTTCACAACCTATCCTTTTGTGTTGAACTAACCCCCATATCCTCGCTTTTATCTTCCTTTTAAACTTGAAGACCTTCCCTTGAATCGTTTCTCTTCCTCTGCCAAGATCGAATAGTTCCCAAAACTGTTCACCTTCCTCAACGACTTGTCTCCTCTCTTATCATGCTAGGAGTTCATGATGGTATCTTGGGTGTGAAATATTTGACTTAACTATGGTTGCAACTCAACATGAGTGAGTGCCAGCGTGGACAAACATGATGTGTGTTGTTATAGTGTATAACTCCATCATACACAAGAGTGTTATCATGAGTAAGAACATGTTATAATGGAACTATGAGTAACAACACGAGAGAGCTAAACACAAGGTGAGCTAATTGGTAAACAAATGGACCAATAACAAGAAAACACCGTCCTTATTCGATGTTTTTTGGTAAGCTCCATAAAGAAATTATATTAAAGTAGAAAAAATATGTAGTACATGCACAAGAGGATCATAGAGTTTACTAGCCTATCATGGATTTCTATAGACCTACGACTATTAACACATAAACAAAACACATTTCCCATGCACAGAGTGTCATCCTAAGTCCATCAATTTTCACCTTCCATGCATGAATGACTAAAAAATAGTTGCGTAGGCTTATGCCCAAGTAAATTTTCAAAATGAAACAATTTATCAAAATGGCCTCAATGGGATTGTAACTAAACAAAATGACTGACATTGAACTACTATAGAATTCCTTGACTACTATTTGCAACAAAAAGCTTGAAAAGTGAAAACATTGAGATTACTCAGAAATACAAGTGGCCTCGTCATCTTCAGGCTTCTCTTCCAAGATGGGACACCCGTAGCCCCACGAATTAGAAGTAGTGTCCATATATTTTTTGATAGGGAGTGGCTCTATTTTTCTGAAGGAGGAAAGGTACAATTGTCCACAACGCTCCACCTTATTCCATTTATGTCCATTTGTAGACGCAATGTTTAAACTGTATTGAATAGTAGAAGGCCACTTGATTCTCCTGGTTCTCTATTGTTTTGGAGACTAATAAGGGATTCGGAGAGGAATAGGACTGGATGACAGGAGACGAAGAAGAAGAAGGATGCGAACTAGTGTCTCTTCCTAAGCCTTGAGAATGAGAAAGAACTCGAGCCAACATGTTTTTGACCCTCTAGTAGTTCCTACGATGAGCATGTGATCACTGGCCAACCAACTGTTGAATGAATAATTCTTCTTACCATTCGTCCAAAATGTTCATGAAATGGGGAGGAACGGGACTGTCATAACTGCTTTTAGACGAATCTCTCTTGTTCCTGTAACTAGATCTTCCCCTGCCTTTGCTAGCATGCCGGGGTGTAGCACGAAGTCTTCTAGACATGGTCGCAGCCAGAGAGTGAAGAATATTCCCAAAGACATGTTAAGAACCACCATAAGTGCATAGGGAAGAGCCAAAATGCCCATTGGTTAGCGAGGAAGAGCCACACAACACCTCTAAACTTGAATGAAACCACCAAAAGGTTTTTGTCGATTTGTAGGAGGGAAACACAATATGAATTCCAACTAGGAGAGACCAAAAAACAGAAACATTGCTTACCAAAATTCCTGAAATAGACCGCCTTGGGATTCGTAGTAATGTTGTAGAGGAGCATGATTAATACTGTACTCACCCTTGGTCTGCATATAGCATCGGCAACAAGGAGCATTAACAACCCATGCATTGATAAATGCATCAAATTGATGACAAGGCATGTGAGTTTAATAAGGGCCGCGTGGAGAAAGGACCGACGAATTCGTGTTTCCATCCATACATGTCATTTGTACCTCTAGAGCACTCGCATCCGAGGTATTCAATTTGTTATTTACAATGCAAAATGGAAATATTTTTGGGTGATGTGAATTTCCCTAACCCAAGGATGCTCCTACATCAAATATGCTTTATCCTTCTCCATGATTTTCTAGAGATGTTGTATCCCTAAAATTCACACCCATATATGATAATGGGAGTGATGAGAGTCTCACACAGGAGTCCCGTTTTTTATCAAAACCAAAGGCCCAATTATTTACAATTGTTATTTACACTATTGTGTCAAGCTCTCTAGAATTTTATGGAATAAGTTATACAATTTTATGGAGTACGTTAAAAAGAGGAAAAATTCAAACTGTTGATATTTTATGGAATAAGTTATACAATTTTATGGAGTAAGTTAAAAAGAGGAAAAATTCAAACTTTTGATAGAATTTACTTTTTTCAGTGATTGAAAAGGTAAAGTTCCACCTTGATACACTATTCTTTTTTGTTTTGAAAATGATTAACTTTACCCACTTTTTAACTTAGCACCAATTTAAATCAAGAGAGATTATAATGTCATCCATTTTCCCATCATGTGAGTAATGTTTAGATGATAAAAAATATCAAAAAATAAAATAAATTATACTTTTACTTCTATTAGAAGTAAAAAGTTTAATTAAAAAAGAAATAAAATATCAATAATTATATATTTTTCTCATGCGCACACAACATAAGCCAACAATAAATTCATATTAACTCCTAATTTATGAAGTGCAATTAAAGGACCAAATCAATCGAGTGAAATTCCTCAAGGTTTTTCACTTTCAAATGAGTTTGTATCTTCAAGGGATATGTTTTGTGTTTAAAATGGATTTGCTTTCTTTGGATTTGTGAGAGTTGTTATAGATCTTTATTTAGGTTTATTTGAAAAATACACAGAGAAGTTGAAAATAGATAAAATTGTAACTCAATATTTATCATGATTGTGAAAAATGCCAGTATAGATCCATCTTAAACATGAATCTATAAAGTACAGAGAGGGACACAAATTTCTTGAGGTATAATTTGTTTTTTGAGTGTAAAAAAATGTAAGATTAAAAAAATTTACACCTCAAGAAATTTTATTCCTCTTAGTGTTTTATAGATTTGGGTTAAAGATGGATCTATGTTGGTTTTAATTTTTTATATTTTGTGTAAATTCAAAATTGATCTAACATACACTCCTAATTTTATTTATCACATACATTAGGTAACAACATGTCCCCCATATTCATGTATAGATCACCTCACTACTCTTAGTATAATGAATTGTTGTTGTTTACCTTGAAGCGATGGGCTAAATTTGTTTGAAAATGTACTTGTGTATTGTTGAAAAATTGGATAAACACTAATAATGTTGGATTTGGGTAATCAAAATGGTTATTTTAAAAAAAAAGTTAGATATTACATTATATTGCAAAAATAAGTACATAGAAATACAGTCCAACTAGGCCTATCACATAGAGAAAACAAACCAGGTAAATAGTCTGTTAAGCATATGACATAGTATCAAAAAATTGCCTAGAGTCACTACTGTATTTCATACAAATACTAGACTACATAGATATCCGATGGCTGCAAGCGAAGCTATGAAAATGTTCCAACAAAAAAAACTTGACAGAACTGATAAACAAATAAGACCAAAAAAATTTGACATAGACAAAAGACAAGAAGCTACTAAGAGGGGTCGATTTCCAATAGTTTCTTTTGTCTGAGGAGGTCCTAGGGCAACCTCCTCAGGGCCAGAGACTTCATGTTGGTCCCGCTTGTGCCTGCTTTCTTCTCTAAAATCAGTTCATCCACTCTTTTGTCCTCTTCCTTTACTTCAAGAGGTTTGATAACTCAGGAATTGTTTGCTTTGGGATGATTCTCGTTTGTTATTTATGTCACTGGTTCCCAACAAAGCATCCCATCATCTCCAATCACTACGAGAAGAGGTGAGGGGAGGCCAAATAGTTCGACAATATAAACACAGTAGTCAATGATAGTTTGCACACAACAGGATAGGTACTGAACACGAGCTACTAGATATTCCTCCACTTCTCGAACATCACTACAAATACCCAACAAAGCATCTGTCATGGAACCCAGGTGATGGGATATCCCCCTATGTGAAAATCCTATTGGCACTCATGTCTCCCACATCCACACCTACTAGGGTATCTATGACTCTCCCAAGCCATACCTATATGATCGTTATTGATCACTAACTCACGATTTGGACGTAGTCTATTGTTTCAGGTATGCAATGGCAAGGAGAGATCAATAGGGCTCCAGATTGACGAAATGAGATAGATAAGAATGAGCTTGAAAACCTTGATGAAGTGCAAATTAAACCAAACCATCAAACTTCCCTTCGCATTAATCATGCCATGATTACACCTATGCAAAGGAGTCATATAAAAGTGTAGAGGGGTAGAAGGGCTAATGCAACACCACCCACCAAGCCACCAACGTTGCATTATCAACCACCGTTTGAACCTGTGTGTGGATCCCCTCGATTATGTCATAAATTCCCATCCCATTTGAGTTTAACATGCCATCTGGGATGACCATGTCTTGGTCTGCTAAGGCTTAAAAAGAGATGGTTGTCAAGGTTTGGTGCTCCAAAGGCTAGATAATGATAGCTCAATTGTGTTGAGACTCTTCTCTTGCATTGTCCAATAGGCTGAAAACTTTATTTTCATATTTTCTAACATGAAAAGGGAGGATGGTGATTGAATGGGTGTGCACCATATCAATGAATGCGTAGAGAAGGTTCTCTAACCACTAGCTGGTTGAAAGCTTGGCCAGAGGCGTACCATTTTGGAGATGACTTAAGAGATTGATAATTATTTTTGAGTCTCCTTCAACAATTACATTTGAGAACTGCTAAGAAAAGACAATATTGATGCATTAGACAAGCGCCCAAAGCTCTGTTGCATTGTTTGTTTCAATCCCTAGGATTCCAACATAGGTGGAAAGGATCTCTCCCATGGAACTATAAAGTCTCCACCAAATCCAGTGTGTCCTGGATTTCCCTTGGAAGCTCCATCAATGTTTAATTTGACGAATCCTTGATCTAGAGCTTGCCACTTCAGTGGGCTACAAGAAGACAAATTATTTGTTTGAGGGGTGGCATTGGTAGGAGTCTCAACAATCCATAATATTAGATTTACCCCCCAACTTCTCCATCGAAGTCCTCTTCATGACATCCAAGGATAATCACGGTTTCTATGAAATGACACTTGATGTTGTTCTAGACTTCTTCAAGGGAAATACTGGAATTTTTTAAGAGACGCCAGTTTATTTCCTTCCATACTTCCCACATTATGAAGCTCAGGATCATCTTCTAGATATTATTAAGAATAGGATTTTGGTAGACTTTGTTGCACCAAGTTTTCAAAGTTTCTATGACATTATGCTTATTGCGATCTGATTGGCACAGTAAGGTGGCCATTCGGTCCCATATATAAGAGCTAAATGGGAAACCATCGAGTATATGGTTGATATTTTCTTTATCTTGAGCCCATAGGTGAAAGTTGTAGGGCCCAAGAAATCCCCTTGTTGTATATTATCCTAGGTGAGGATCCTACCTCTCTAAACAATCCAAAGGAAGGAGCATATCTTTGGCTAGTATCCATTGTGCCATATTTTTTCCCATAGAATGTTCTTGATCGGGAGGCCCTAAGCCCATGTCTCAACTGATATCTTGCTTTAACTGTAAAATTTCTAGATGAGGAGTATCCCCATCAAAGGATATTTGGTCCATGTTTAATTGTAATCCTTCTTTTACTTATGGAATCAATCCAAGGCTAAATATTGATGTGCTATTGTAGGGAGAGCATTGTATTTGTGGTTTTCTGGTGCATCAAAGTACCGCCTTCATCTAGATATTTCTAGTGGTTCCAAGATCCCTCAATGCTTGCAATGACTTCTTGGAGAGTGTCATCCATTTGAAGGGGAGGAAGTTGCTTCCAAGAGACTACCCAAATATGAGGGTCATTCTCATCCTAAAATTCCCAAAAGTTGTGATCACAGATGAGGTCTTTATGCTTCCAGGCTATGTTCCATATCAATGAACATTGATACTTGTAGCAAGTCAAGTCAACATAAGCCACATTGGGAGCATATTTTTCACACCACAGTTTGGCCCAATTGTCATTCGGTATTTTGATCCATATCCACTACACCTAGGAACTCATTACATGATTTAAGGTCTCAGGATCTCTTAGTCCTATGCCACCTGAGATTTTGGGGACACAGAGATATTCCTACTTGAAAAGGTCCCACTTCTTTCCATAACCATCCCTAATCCAAAGGAATTTTATCTGAATGTTACATATCTTTTCAAGGACAATCTTCAGATCTTCCAAGGCAAAAAAGAGGTAAAGAGGAATGGCTTGAAGGACAATTCTGAGGAGGATTACCTGACTAGGAATATTTATGTTTGGGTACACAGGGTACTCCCAAAAGAATGAACACCTAGAGAAACCACTTCTCACAAAAAAATCATAGATCAATACATCGATGTTTGTCACATGGTTAAAACCCCCAAGAGGCAAACATTCCATGGCCCTAGCCAAATAGCTACTTGGAGCAATTTATTATGCAAAAGAAAGAAAGTTACAAATGAGCTTCTCATAATTGATCAACTAGCCAAGGACCCTCCATGATTTTTAAATATAGATCATGGACCAATCGGTTGCTAAGCCACAGATCAATGGTAGGTATGATCTAAGAGATGTTGAGCTGTCAGATCACTTTATGGCTAGAACATATCGTGATCGCTGGATTATAATATTTACAAATGCATACTAATGCATACTAAAGAAATTCACTTTACCTAATAGATGTATTACACAAGTTGATCTTAACTAACTACAAAGTGTCTAAATATCCTAACGATTTAAAATCTGGAAGGTCTAGGAGAAGATTCATATTTCCATAGAGGTTAGGAGATCCTCCTAAGAGAAATTCCTTAGGGCATTGTCAATCAGGGGGATTCCCAGGTATTTGGATGTAAGGGTGCTCCTAGTGAATCCAAAAATCTTAGAGATGTGCTGGTTGATGGAAAGAGGGGTATTAAAAAAGGAGATATGAGATTTGGTTTTGTTAATGGAGGTTCCAAAGGATTCACTGAAATCATTGAGTATAGATTGGATAGTTATAAATTATTTGGAATAGGGGGCTCCCATAAGAAGAGAATCATCCACAAATTGGTTGTGGGTGGGAGGGGGATTCAAACCATGAAGGGGGAAGCCAACTAAGGAGTGATCGAGGGTGGTAGATTTGATTTCCTACTAAGACTTTCATCCATGATGATAAAAGGAAGGAAGACAACAGGTCCCCTTGGCGGATGTCTCTCGAGGGAAAGAAGGTTTTAGTATGTGATCCATTCAAGAGGATAGAGAAGAAAGATGAGGAGGTGATATTCATACCCCAGTTAATCCATAGATTACCAAAACCAAAATCCTTTAATACTTCTCGCATATACTTCCAACTTAACTTGTCAAAATCTTTTGAGAGATCTAATTATGAGCATACCTAGAGTACAAGTAACTCGAAGAGAGTGAACTATTTCACGGTTCATAATGATGTTTTCCATGATATTCCTTCCCTCCAAATAGTTTGTTTGTTTAGGTGAGATGAGGTTTAACACCAAGGGCTTCAGACGGAACGCAATGAGTTTGGTAATATCTCGTAGATGATGTTGCAGAGAGCTATAAACCTGAATTTTTTTGGGTCCTTGAATTTGTCCTACTTGGGTATGATCATGAGGAAGGTTTCATTTAGAGCTGTTAGAACCTCCTGATATTTATAATATCCTTCGATGAGTTTCCATACCTCTTCCTAGACAAGGGACTAGAAATGGTGTAATAAATCACTAATGAAACCATTTGATCTTGGCGAGTTGGGTCCTGTTGCTGCTGCAACAGCTACCCAAAAAAATTTATTTGTATTTTTTTTAGGACCCCTTTGAAAGTCTTAGTTTTCTCCTTAAAGTGCTTTGAATTTGATTTTCAGCCTTTACAATTTATGCCCATCAAAAGGTTCCAAAGATTCATTTTTTCGCTAAGGAATAAAATGATTTTTGATTCGCGGCAGCAGATGGTTTATGCCAACTTTGAGCCGCTTCGGTGGATTCTTCTTTGAGTTTGGGCCGCTTCGACAAAGTTTTCTTTGAGTTCGAGCAAATGTGGCAGGTCAGTTTTCATTTGCGAGCCATAACGACAGGTGTCTTTTTATTTCAACCCTGCATCGGATGTATTGTCATGATCAAGCCGCTATAGCGGTTATTTTTCTCGTTTGCGTGCCTGTTGTTTTTTTAACTTCCACTATAGCGAGAAGTTTTGCAAGTCATGCCTGCTACAATGGTGGAATTCTTGTTTCATCTTTTGGATTGGTCCCTGGGAGTCACTATGGAGGACGCTTCTTCAAGTTTGACCCGCTATGGCGGGTGGTTATGCAAGGTTTTTTTTGTAGGGGTGATTTCCAACGTGCTACTGCTAAGGCGGGGGCATTTTCTTGTTAATAATTGATTCTGGTAGGACCTGCAGTTGCGGAGGTTATTGAAGCATGGAGCCGCTACGATGGCTTCTGTCTTGTTCTTCCCGCTGATATGTTTTCAACGGCCGAGCCGCAGAGAGATAGCGGTTGAATTATGAACTTGCGAGCCAACAGTAGCGGGTGGATGGGTAAGATTGAGCCGCTGTATCGAGGTTGTTCCCTTGATGACTTATGTTTTCTAGACCGAAGCGTTTGGCACCAACGACGATTTGGGCTCGCACGTGCAAGCTTTAATGAATTTTTTTAAGCCCTTGAAAAGTCTTTTTATTTACCAAGTGCAAGGTTTTACCATTTTATTTTTTTCGGAGAAGGTAAGGAGTGGGCGAGCGTTTTATCCCGTTTGAGTTTTTTTATTGTGGATTCCTTGGTGTAGCTCATGTGGTGTGGGGTCCCTAGTTTCTTTCAGTCGCATGTCAAACTTCTGACCTGACAGGTAGGATTTCATTCCTCTCTTTCAAGTGGTTGATTTTGCTAAGATTGAAAGGTTGTCCATCGTCGATATGGGGGTGGGTTAGGTTATGACATTGCCCAGTTTATAAGGGGTTTTTCAACCCCGTATATCTTTAGGTTTAGTCATTTTATTTTAGGTTTTCCCTAGTAGCAGCCCGCGTGCAAAACCTGTCCATGTGTCTAGAGGCGTTTTTTGCACAGTCGACTAGATTTACGATGAGTTTTCAGGGAGCCAAGTTTTTCGTAGGCGTGAAGCCAATCAGAATCTCACTTGGGGGCGTAGGTGTGGGCCGTGGTCTCCTTGTTTCACATAGAGCCCATAGGTTGATGGTTCATCGGTATCGATCATGGGATATCGAGCCTAGTTTTACCCTAGGGCATTGCCTCCGCAGAGTTTGAAGTTACATTGCACCTATAAGAGAGAGTGTCTAGGGGTGAGTGAGAGGGTTTTGCTTGTATCCGACGTTGTGTGTAGCCGTAACCCTAACCCGTGTCCATATTTCCCATTCTAATGGAAGAAGCCAGTAGAGTAAGGCAAATTTTGGGTTTTTTTTTTTGTGGGATATGTATGCATGCATATATGTTTGTGTATCATCGTTTTAAAAATGGGGATGCTAAGAAAGATCCATTTTTTGTAGGTGCAACTCGTCGCAGAAATAATGACGAAGAAGGGGAGGAAGAAGCTTAAGATTTTCGAGAGCGATTCTGACACAGAAGTTGTTGAGGTCTCGCGAGCAGTGAGAACTGAAACAGTGTATGAAGACACTAAGAAAATCACAGGAGCAGAGCTTGAGCTAAAATGGGGCCAGATCTACCTCACATTGGTTGAAAGAAAGATTCTAGAAGCTGGTTTGGAAGACCTAGTTGTATACGGGAACATATTGAGGTCCGGGATAACTAAAATAGCCATTAGGATGAATATTTTTCCCTGTGCAGAGGTCATTGGTTGGATGTTTCCAAAATAGACACAGTAAGAATGATTGTAAATGATGAGGAGGGAAAGCCTGTTGCATCGATTGCACTTGCATTCATTTCAAAATCCTATAGTCTACCGGAAACATAAATAAGTGTAACCACATAATGGGTCAAAAGTATGAAGTTTGACTATACAGCCACAACAAAGATGATGGTGGCTGAGGGGAAGACCTTCAGACACAAACAGTCAGTAGAATATGAGATTGCCCATCTTCGAACCCCTTTCAGGATAATAGCATTGATGATAAGCAAGCTATATGGTATGGATGTTGGGAAGATTTATAATTTTGGTTGGATTCCCCTCATGTATTATGTAGCTATGGAGGGAACGATTTTCAATTGGGCCGACATAGCTACTAGGAACTTAGCCAAATGTTTCAAGGAAGCCCAGGAGGGTTTGAAACAGAACAAATCAGAATTTTTTATGTCATCTTTCTTGATAGATTGTATACTCTATAGACACATGTTTGAGAAGCTTAATTGTGTGTGGAAAGAGGGGAAAGCCCCTATATACGTTGCATATCAGATTCTGGGAGCCCATAAATATCACAACCATTACCAGTTGATTTGTGAGGAATTCATAAGGCCCATGTATAAGTTGATATTTCTAGAAGATTGTCCATGTCTATCAGAGGGAGCTGTAGAATCCATAAAAGAATATGGAGATTATTTTTTCACCGAAGAGGGAATGTATATGAGAATGTACGGGGGCACCAAAGCACCCTCACTGCTGCCCAAGTATGCAACAGACTACATAGTACATAAGGAGGAAATTAGACAAGTATTTCTAGATGGTTTTGGAAACTATTTGTTCGATATAAAGAAAGTTGTGTTCCCACCAGTACCTTTTTATGTAGGGAGCTACAAGTTCAACAAGGTCAAGAGTGCTCCAAAATTTGTCAAAGAACTAGAGATCTTCCATTTTGGAGAGGAAAGCTTCCACTGAAATAATTCACAAGGAAAGGTGGCAACTCACAAGGCCGCTCACAAGGTAAATTTTGAATATACAGAGTATATAGATAAAGAGGAGAAAGTGTTTGGGAATGTCTATAGCATGGAAGCTGTGAGCAAGCGGTTGAAGGGAAAGGCATCTCGAGTCAAGGGAAGTAGCAGAAACAATCCAAAACCAGATGAAAGAAAAGAAGAAGCTGCAAGGAAGGCCCAAGAAGAAAGTGCTCGTAGGCTTGCAGCAGGATCAAATAAATTGTTGGCAGAGGAAGCACAGAGGGATAAAGCATAAGCTTTTAAACAAAAGAATACAAAAGTATTTTTGGTTACAATTTTAGAGTTAGAAAAACCTATTGCTTGAGAAGCTGCAAACCCTAAGGTAGGAGTACAAGATACAGAAGATCCCACAAAGGGGCAAAATTAGGAAAATGAAGAAGTTGTAGCTGGTGGAGGTCAAGAGCAAAGCCCTATTTGGGATAACCCAGAGAACCCTCCATCCACATCTAGCAGCATCCTTGTTGGGGCTCATGTCCCCATAGATGAAATGGGGCTAATACCATTCACCCCATCTAAATAATATGATGTGGCATGCTTGGAGGATATTCGTTTTGATCCTAAAATGAAATCCATTATGTTGAGGACAGAGAAAACCTTGAAGGTAGGGACTCAACCACCAGTGACCACAGTGACAGAGAGGAAGGTCATGAGTAATGTAGAGGCACACCCAAAGTAAGTGGCCTCTATGGGCATTGCGAATGCCTATGGCAATGCTCATAATGTCGACAATATTACAAAAACCATTGAGCAGTATAAGGGGAAGATGGACAAAATGAAGGAAGTTTTGAGGAAGGAAGAAAAGGTAGGTTGAGAATCAAAAAGAAAATATGAAGCTACCTTATCAGACTTTGAAAGGCTTCAACATGGACACCAAATTTTAGAAGAAGAACGGGACAATTTGAAATCATCCAATGAATATTTAAGTAAGGAGAAAGGAAATTTGGAAAAAAATGTTGTAGAATTGGAACTCCAGAAGACTACTGCTGAGCAGAAGGAAAAACATTATGAAACCCAGGTGGCAGCATTGGAGGCACAAAAGGCTTCATTGGAGTTTTTGTTAAAAGTGGAAAATGAGAAAAGAATAGATATAGAGCCTTTGACAAAGCATGCCCTCATGCTCAAAAATAAAACTTATCAGATGCAGCTCTAGATAATAGAATAAGTGTTGAAGGTCTTGCAAGTGGAAGCTAGATTGGAAGAAATTTTAGGCATAGCTTCCCAATTTAAAGACAAAACTCAGGGTATCATGGAAATCCTTCAAAGGCGTTTGACTTGGTTGGAAACAACCAAGGAACCACCAGCAAATGCACCAATAAAAGACTCCGAGAGAGTGAAGCTAGAATACGAGATGATAGGATTTGGGAACAAAGTTGCAGAAGAACTGATAAGAGCAGCTCAGAGAAATAAAGGTGTTTGCACAGAGTTCTGTAGAAAGGTGCTTACAACTTACAACCATTGTCAAACATCTTCAAAGAAGAGGATAGATGAATTACCAGAGCATGAAGAGCACTTGAAACAATTGCATGCTCGACGGTAAGAGTATGAACTGGGCATTAAGCTCATCAAAAGTCTAGATGAAAGAGTGCTCAAGAATGTAAGTGCCTAGGAAGTAGTGAGCAATCACCTATTAGAAGATCAACTTCGATTCCTTCCATCTAGGATGGATAATATAAAAGCTCAAGTGGCCAAGCATGAGGTCATTGTTAGATTCCTAGAGCCATCAGAGTTTAAGACAATAGTGGCAGATGCAAATACATGGGAGCAGTTTATTAATGAGGTTTCCAGGCCTACCTAGAATGTTTGTTTTATTGACACATATTTTGTATATTTACATTTTGCCTAAATTAGCGATCTCACTAGGAGATAAAGTCAATTTTGTAATCGATTTGTAGAGGAAGTCTAAAAGGTTGGAAGACCAAAAGACATTTCAAAGTGTATAAGTATAGGTAGAGTCGATGAAGGGAGGGATTTTTGCATGCTATATTTTGTGAAGTTATTGTAAGAAGAACTATTTCCATTTATAATAAAGAAGCCATATTTTATGTTGGAGAAGGAGTTGTGAAGTTTTAAATGCATGCCGTATATTGGTTGAATGTCGAATTATTTCTGTTTCAGCCCATTCTACAAACTATGAGATCTTTCTGACTTATGAATTACTTCCATTATATGAATGATTTCCTGTTATTTTTATGAAACTTATGCAGTATATATTTGAGTAATGAATGTTTAACTAACATTGAGCTATCTCTATGTTTATATTTCTACATGTGTTCATGTATTATGAATTATGAACAACTATCTGTAATATTCTTTATGCATGTTTTACAGTACATTACTCACCATTAAATTTAATCTCACTCCCTAGGGATAGGTCAGATAGAATTAACTAGTTTAGCATAGGTGTTATTTGTTTGTGATTTAGAAGCAAAAGGGGTAGTAAGACGATAGGTAAGAACTTGCACATCACATTGTGAACTCTTTGTTGTCTATATCATTTTCACTTAGAATAGGCACTTTCATATCATATATAAAAGAAAACAAAAAAAAATACACTTACACGATGGACCAGACCACAACCTATAAAGGCAAGTTTAAATCGTTACTTGACTTACAGAAGCCGGACCGTAAACCGGACGGATTCCCCATCCAAACAATAATGAGCTAATTGGGAATGTTTATTGGGGAGAATCCCTACTGTTGTTACTTGGAATTTTCCAGGCCTCAACAATTTTGGCGCTAGAAGGAGGGCTGCCAATGCATGGCTGGTCGAGGAAATTCATTTTCTTGAGAACACTCCACTAGTTACAGTTCTGAAACCAGTTTCCCTAAGAGACCTAGTCCTAAAGAAAAAGTTACAGAGTATATCTACCATGTTGATAACAAGGTGGTTGATGATTTAAGGATAATCACAAGGGCATACACAAAGAAAATTGGGGGATTTCCCATTATTCATTCCTTGCCTAGAAGAGAAGTTCGTAAGAAAGACTATCCTTACCGTGAGGATTCAGTGTTAGTGGAAGAATTTGAAGAGTTGGTAGAAACCACCTTTCAAGAGATTGTGCAACCTCTGAATCAGTTAGGACCAGAGTCCCCTCGCTGCTTACCTCTTTGAACCCATGTCCAGTATCCACCTCAATCTCCACCTAGAATCATGGCAAATGTGAATGCAAATCAACCTCCTCCATCACCTGCTTGGAGAGCTAGATCTGCTCTAAACCTTACTCCTCTATTACATTCCATGTCTTAGAATTTCGATAAGTCATTTCCCAAGTTTGAACAGAATGAAGGAATTTTTTGTGGATGATCATCTACAAAGTTTTTACCTAGATTTGGAAGGTTTACAAGCAGCTGAGCATGAAGACGTAGTCTGCAGATTGTTCCCACATACTCTCAAGGGTAAATCATCCTCATGGTATTTTTCCCTACAAGTAAACTCAATCCCAAATTGGAACACCTTTGAAAGATTGTTTAGAAACAAGTATGGAACCCAGAGAACTACTGTTGCTTTAATGAAAGAATTGCTTTCCCTCAGAAAGGAAAAGAAAGAAAGGGTGCATAATTTCACTAAGAGGTATGATGCCCATCTGAACGACTTTGATGCAGCTATAAAACCTATTGAGGACACCTTAATTGAGTATTACACTTCAGCTCTTGGTCCCGATCTAGCTATGTTTGTCAAAATATCAGTTAAGCCTGCCTTAGTGGAAACATATGAGGAAGCTGAGAAAGTGGAAGCTGAAATGGAAAGTATAGACAAATATCCTATACCATCAGGAGAAAAGAATTTTGGAAACAGAAAACCTTTGTTTTTAACTAAGGCTAAAGAGGAGTGGTCAAAGGAATTAGATGGTGTGGTAAAAATGGTGTAGAAACTTTCAAGTAGAGTAATTGATCTGGAAAAGGAGAAGGAGGCCAATAAGTAATACAAACCTTATTATAAAAAGAGAGATGATAGTGGTCCATCTAAACCTCCCTCTCATAGTCCCTCGGCTATGAACTTAACCGAAGTGGGAATGGAAAATTTATGTACATTCCATCAACAACCTCACTCTGAAAAAAATTGCCCATAGTGGATAAATTCTATGACTTTAGTGATGACTTAGTTACTAGATTCCAAGTTAACAGAAACTGTGGATGAAGGAGAGAAGGTTCATGAAAAAACAGAGACACAAGAAGAAGATACTATGGTTTTATGGGATTGTGTATCCATGTTCAGTATAGAGGATGAAGGCCTCACCGAGGTATGATGCCCATCTGAACGACTTTGATGCAGCTATAAAACCTATTGAGGACACCTTAATTGAGTATTACACTTCAGCTCTTGGTCCCGATCTAGCTATGTTTGTCAAAATATCAGTTAAGCCCGCCTTAGTGGAAAAATATGAGGAAGCTGAGAAAGTGGAAGCCGAAATGGAAAGTATAGACAAATATCCTATACCATTAGGAGAAAAGAATTTTGGAAATAGAAAATCTTTGTTTTTAACTAAGGCTAAAGAGGAGTGGTCAAAGGAATTAGATGGTGTGGTAAAAATGGTGTAGAAACTTTCAAGTAGAGTAATTGATCCGGAAAAGGAGAAGGAGGCCAATAAGTAATACAAACCTTATTATAAAAAGAGAGATGATAGTGGTCCATCTAAATCTCCCTCTCATAGTCCCTCGGCTATGAACTTAACCGAAGTGGGAATGGAAAATTTATGTGCATTCCATCAATAGCCTCACTCTGAAAAAAATTGCCCATAGTGGATAAATTCTATGACTTTAGTGATGACTCAGTTACTAGATTCCAAGTTAATAGAAACTGTGGATAAGGAGAGAAGGTTCATGAAAAAACAGAGACACAAGAAGAAGATACTATGGTTTTATGGGATTGTGTATCCATGTTCAGTATAGAGGATGAAGGCCTCACCGAGGAAGAAAAAATATAATAAACAAATGTTACAACAAGGAGTCAGGGCCCATTGAAAGAGGATAACACGATAATTGCCAAGATAAAGAAAATTCAGGAGAACATAAAAAAAAATGAAGAATAATACTCACACCGTTAATACACCGGAGTTTGTCATCATGAGTCAGAATCCCAAGGTAGTCAGTACCTTTGTGAAGTCTACAGAAAACAAAGTTGAAATTGTCAAGAAGAATTCCACCGAGCATGAAATGGGATACGACACAGTAGAAGATATTAAAAAGACTAAGGCAAACATCTCTCTATTTGAAATGTGTAACTTACCCCAACAAAAGGATAAGTTTTTGAAAGCACTTGAGACACCTATAATGAAACCCCAAAATGATAACCTGGTTGAGGAAGAGATTGGTGAAGCAAGTATAGGGGGGAAGTCTAAATATAGAACTCCAACATTCCTACTCACTTTTGAAATTTTCAATTTCAACGTACATAACTGTCTGGTGGACTCTAGAGCATCAGTGAATGTCATGCCCCTTTCAGTATGCAAGCAAATAAATGGTCAACCCAAGCCAACTACAAGTCAAGTTGTCCAATTAGATAGGACTACAGTGAAAGTGGTAGGAGAAATGCAGGATGTCGTGATACGTTTGTCAGCAGATGAGGGGGTTTTCTAGTATATAGAAATTGTGGTAGCAGACATCCCAGATGCCTATGGGCTAGTGTTGAGAGTCGGGACTGGTCGACGAAATTAGATGGTTATTTTGCTTCTGATTGGTCACATTTGTGGTTTCCCTACAAAGGTTTCCAGAATCAGATAAAGGTGTTGAGGGAACTATAGATGAAACACAACGTAACACAATTGGAGGGGAAGAATGAACCAGTTAACTCTATTTTGGGGAACTATTTCCTTGAGCTTGAACCAGGAAATCATCAAGCTGAAGAAGTCAGTGACACATCAGATATCCAACCCGATCTCCTTCAGTGTTCGCGGGCTAATAAGATTGATTGTAATATAGTAGATTGAGTCTCGGATGTAGATATTAGTTCTAATTCAGTAGGGGTAGAAAAATTTTGGATTCTTTATTTTGATGGTTCCAAAACCGTGGAAGGATTAGGACCTGGTTGTGTCCTGATGGATCTCAAAAAAAAAAAAATTCCTTTCCTGTAGGTTAGAATTTGAGTGCATTAATAACACAACCGAGTATGAAGCATTAGTCCAGGGACTAAAAAGGGCAATAGAATTGAAAGTAAAAATTCTAAAAGTGTATGGAGATTCTGAAATCATTGTTAAATAAGTCCAAAACACAATTCATTGCATATCACCACATTTGAAATCTTATCAAAGTGAAGTATGGTATTTACTAACAAACTTTGATGCATTCAATATTACTTCAATTCCTAGGTTAAAGAATGCAGCAGCTGACCTGTTAGCTACTTCAACTGCAAGGTCGGTACCCACGAATAACATATGTTCAATTTAATTGCTTTTCAGGCCTTCCGTTCCAGACAATATTACCAATATGAGGATGTTTGATGATGATAAGCAAATCTTGGAATGTCTAATGAATGATGAAACCTTCAAAGGAGCCATAATAGATGATAAAGAACATCAAGCAAACCTCCAGAATGTAAATTTCATCCCTAAAGGGGTCAGAACGTTAGAACAAATGTTCAATCTAGATACCAAGTTTAGAAGACCAACAAATCTCAAGTCACACAGTTCGTCTTTGCAATTCGAGCTGATAAATCTAGCGTCAAAGGATGATCCCAAATATGTGAACCTGGGGAAGTGTTGTTCACCCGGGGAAAGGAGTAAATTCATCATTTTGTTCAAACTATATAAAAATGTCTTTGCAAGGAAATATGAAGACCTCAAAACCTATGACACCAAAATTATACAACATGTCATTCCAATCAAAGTTGGAGTCAAGCCTTTCCAACATCCTCTGAGGAAGATGCACCCCAAACTAGAACCTCTAATTCAAAGTGAGGTGAAGAAGCTTCTTGATGCTAAGATCATATTCAAGGTCAAGCATTCAGAATGAGTTTCAAATTTGGTGCTAGTGTGGAAAAATTCTGGAGAGATTAGACTCTGTGTTGATTTAAAAAATTTAAACTGTGCATATGATAAAGGCAACTACCCTGTCCCACCCATGGAGAAGTTATTACAGATGGTCTCAGGCTCTGAGCCCTTTTCTCTATTAGACGGATTCTCAGGCTATAACCAAGTATTAGTGGCGGAAGAAGACAGACTGAAGACCACTTTCACAACCAAGTGGGGGACTTTTTCATATTGAATAATGCCCTTTGGACTCATTAACGTTGGAGAAAATTTCCAAAGGGCTATGGATATAGATTTTTGCGGTCTGATTGGCTAGAGTGTAGTGGTTTATTTGGATGATGTCACGATATTTTCTAAGAAAAGAGAAGAACATGCATTTCATTTAAAACAAATTTTTGAATGTTGTAGAAAGTATGGCATTTCTTTAAACCCAAAGAAATGTGTGTTCGTTGTTACAGAAGGAAAGCTATTTGGTCACGTAATTTCGAATAAAGGGATCTCAATAGACCCAGAAAGGATTAAAGCAATAGAACAGATCCTTTTACCCCATAATAAAAAGGGCATGCAGTATTTTATGGGGACAATGAATTTTGTGTGAAGGTTTGTGCCAGACTTTGCTCAAATAGTCAAACCTTTGCAACAAATGGTCAAGCAAAGTTTTCAATTCAAGTGGACTGATTTAGAGAAGGGTGAATTTAACAAGATCTAAACATCAATAGCTCATGCACCATCCCTTAAAAGTACCAACTTTGAAAAAGACTTCATCTTGTACACTTTTGCTTCAGACGATTCATTAGCAGCGGTGCTTACGCAGAAAGAAGAAGGGGGAGATGAGTACCCCATATCGTTAATGAGAACTGGTCTACAAGGGGATGAATTGAATTACCCTGTAGTTGATAAGCAAGCTTATGCAATTTTTAAGGCGGTGAAGCAATTCAGACCATATATACTGAATAATTGTACCAAAGTGACAGTTCCACACCCGACAGTCCGATCTCTTTTCATACAGAAAGAGTTAGGAGAAATAAGAGGTAACTGGGTAACAGCGTTACAAGAATATGAATTAGAATTAAAACCAACAACCATAGTCAGAGGGAAAGGGCTATGCAATTTGATGATTGAGATTCAGGACAATGAAGATAACAATTGGGAGAATGAAGTTTAGTTACACATGGTTGATGTATGTCCTTTATTTATAGCTCCAGAATCCTGGTACAGAGACCTGGTTCACTAAATTCAAGAAGGATACTCTCCTGAACACTGGAATCCGAAGCAAAGGAGAGCATTACGCTTAAATTCAGCCTCATATCAGATTATTGATGGAGTTTTGTTTAGGAAAAACTATGATGGAGTTTTTCTCAGTTGCAACTAAGGTTGTTATAGAGCTACATGATGGACCTGTTGCAGGTCATTTCTTAGGAGATACTATTGCAGCACAAGTACATCTTGACAGCAACAGACTACTTCACCCGATGGGTAGAAGCCATTCCATTGCGAAAAGTGAATGAAGATGTGGTTATAGACTTCTTGCAAGACCATATTATGACCAGGTTTGGGATTCCAATTTCCCTGGCTTTTTATAATGCTTCCTATTTTTCATATATTAGACTGACTGCATTTGCAAATGAGAAAGGGATTAAGTTACATTATTCTTCTAACTACTATCCACAAGGTAATGGTCTAGCAGAATCTACAAATAAAAATCTCATTAGGATTTTGAAGAAAACAGTCATAGAAAATCAAAGAAGTTGGCACATAGCTATTCCTAATGCACTCTGGGCGGATAGAGTCACACCCAAGAACTCCTTAGGTGTGTCACCCTATACTCTAGTCTACAGGAAAGAAGCCATCCTGCCTCCAAATATTTTGTTGCCTTCCTCTCAACTAGCTCAAGCCTCTTGAGGAACTGAAAATGAGGTCCTGCATATCCGAATCAATACCCTGCTAAAGTTCGAAGAGTCTAGATCCAAGTCAAAAGAGAGGTTTAAACACCAACAGGAAATAGTGAAGAGATGGTTTGATAAGCACAAAGTCGGAAATAAGTAATTTGAAGTAGGTGATTCGGTTCTTAAATGGGATCACCCGCATAATGACAAGGGAAAACACACTAAATTTCAGCAATTATGGTAGGCCCTTTTCAGATTGCAGAAAAGTTAGGCCCCTCAACCTATAAATTATGAGACTTACAGGGGTGGGAAGAGAACTTACCAGTAAATGGTTTAGTTCTCAAGCCGTATTTTTCTTAATACTGTTTGGTTTTCCCTTGTCAATAAATAAACCTTTTGATTTGTTTCAGTTTTGTTTTCCTTAGGTTAGTTCTGCTTTATTTACACTTTGATATCTTAAAGTCTGATTTCTTGCATTTGTTTTTGTTGGCTTTACTGTATGTTTCAATAAACCAGCACAACCTTTGGCGTTGGAGTTCATTAGAGCTCTGGATAAACTGAAAAATATTTTGACCAAAGGACTGCTTGTTATTTGCATATATCAGGAGGAAATATCCTTTAAGATTATCATATTTTCTAGATATATTTGAACACATTGAAGTCCTGTTTAAACCCTGTAAAATAACTAAGGTCAGAAAATTCCTAAATACTATTTTGAGGCTACATTCACTTCACACTAAAGTCTGTCCTAGGAAGCTAACAACTAAAGACCCAAGGAAACAAATCAGGGTGAACAATTGTATTGTATTTAAAATAATCCCATGCCACAAATGAAAGACAAAAGGCCAAAAGAGTCAAATCTCCCAGAAAGAAAGCAGTACATCAAAATACTTACTGAATAAAATCAGTTGGATAAGATTGCTCAAAGGTTCTTCTTCGTCCGTGAGATGAAAGAAAAATATCTCTCACACAAAATGACAATATGGATGGAAGAACCTGAATACAATTTTCAAATAAAGAAAGCAATTCGGGAAGAATCAAAAGGACAAAAATCCAAAAAAGCATCAAAAGAATGCAAAAGGCATGGGATGAGGAACAAATGAATATATCTGTTCACACCCTGTTACAATCCTGTGGTGTCTAAGTTGGAAGCAATCCGAAAGAAGAAGTAAAACGAACCTCATATCTTGGCCTCAAAAGAGTTATGGAGACTTAGAAAGCCTAGTTCCCCTTTCCTATTGGACAGTAATCAATGTTAAAGTTTATAAATATTGCATCTTAGAAAAATCTGCGCATCTTAAAGAAATTTGATTAAGTCTGTTTTAACAAGATATTTTAGAGCAGTTCTGGTTTTTAAAAGTTAGTTTTCAGATATTATGTGTTTGCCAGCAAGTCGCCAATTGTTGCTACTGCAACAGCTACACAAAAAAATTTCTTTGTATTTTTTTAGGACCCCTTTGAAAGTATTAGTTTTCTCCTTAAAGTGCTTTGAATTTGATTTTCAGCCTTTGCAATTTCTGCCCATCAAAAGGTTCCAAAGATTCATTTTTTTCGCTAAGGAAGAAAATGATTTTTGTTCCGCAGGAGTGGATGGTTTCCCAGCTTCGAGCCACTTCGGCAGATTATTGTTTGAGGTCGGACCACTTCGGCGAAATCTTCTTTGAGTTCGAGTCACTACGACGGGTCAATTTTCATTTGCGAGCCGCAACGACGGGTGTCTTTTTATTTCAACCCTGCAGCAGATGTATTGTCGTGATCAAGCCGCTATAGCGGGCATTTTTCTCGTTTGTGTACCCATTTTTTTTTTAACTTCCGCTACAGTGGGAAGGTTTACAAGTCATGCCTGCTACGACGACGCACTTCATGTTTCATCTTTTGGATTGGTCCCTGGGAGCCACTACGGCCTACGCTTCTTTCGGTTTGACCCGCTACAGCAGGTGGTTATGCAAGATTTTTTTGCGGGGGCATTTTATTTTTAATAACCGATTTTGGTAGGACCCACTGTTGCGGAGGTTATTGAATCATGGTTTTGCTACAGCGGCTTTTGTCTTGTTCTTCTCGCCAATATGTTTTCAACGACCAAGCCGCATAGAGATAGTGGTTGAATTATGAACTTGTGAGCCGACAGTAGTGGGTGGATGGCTAAGATCGAGCCGTCATATCGGGGCTTTTCCCTTGATGACTTATGTTTTCTAGCCCAAAGCGTTTGGCACCATCAGGCCTTGGGGCTCGCACGTGCAAGCTTCAATTTTTTTAAGCCCTCGAAAAGCCTTTTTATTTACCAAGTGCAAGGTTTTACCATTTTATTTTTTTCAGAGAAGGTAAGGAGTGGGAGAGCATTTTATCCCGTTCGAGTTTTTTTATTTCGGATTCCTTGGTGGAGCTCACATGGTGCGGGCTCACCGGTTTCTTTCAGTCGCGTGTCAAACTTCTGACCTGACAGGTAGGCTTTCAATCCTCTCTTTCAAGTGGTTGATTTTGTTAAGATTGAAAGGTTGTCCATCGTCAATACGGGGGTGGGTTAGGTTATGACATTGCCCAGTTTATAAGGGGATTTTTAAGCCCGTATATCTTTATATTGGGTTGTTTCATTTTAGGTTTTCCCTAGTAGCAGCCCGCCTGCAAAACCTGCCTGTGTGTCCATAGGTGTTTTTTGCACAGTTGGCTAGATTTACGATGAGTTTTTAGGGAGCCAAGTTTTTCGTCGGCGTGAAGCCAATCAATAGCTCACTTGGGGGCGTAGGTGTGGGCTGTAGTCTCCTTGATTCGTACAGAGCCCATAGGTTGATGGTTCATCGGTATCGACCGTGGGATATCAGGCCTAGTTTTACCCTAGAGCGTCGTCGCCGCAGAGTTTGAATTTCCATTGCACCTATGGGAGAGAGTGTCTAGGTTTGAGTGGGGGTTTCACCACTAAAAAATAATAAAAATGTCGAGGTTTCAACAAGGTTGCTTGTATCCGACGTTGTGTGTAGCCGTAACCCTGACCTATGTCCATATTGCTCGTTCTAATGGATGAAACTAGCAGAGTAAGGAAGATTTAGGTTTCTTTTTTTTTTGGATTCTGTGGGATATGTATGCATGCATATATGTGTGTGTATCATCGATTTAAAAATGGGGACGCTAAGAAGATCCATTTTTCACAGGTACAACTTGCCGCAGAAATAATGACGAAGAAGGGGAGGAAGAAGCTTAATATTGTCGAGAGCGATTCTGATATAGAAGTTGTTGAGGTCTCGCCAACACTGAGAACTGAAATAGTGTGTGAAGACACTAAGGCAATAACAGGAGTAGAGCTCGAGCTCAAATGGGGCCAGATCTATCCCATGCTGGTTGAAGGAAAGGTGTCAGAAGCTGGTTTGGAAGACCTAGCTGTATACAGGAACATATTGAGGTCCGGGATAACTAAAATAGTAACGAGGCTGGAGATTTTTCCCTGTACGAAGGTCATTGGATGGATGTTTCCCAAAATAGACACAGTAGGAATGATGATAAATGATGAGGAGGGAAATCCTGTTGCATCGTTCGCACCTGCATTCATTTCAACAGCCTATAGTATACCAGAAACAGAAATAAATGTAACCAAAGAATGGGTGAAAATTCTAAAGTTTGACTATACCACCACAGTAAAGATTATGGTGGATGAGGGGAAGACCTTCATACACAAATAGTTAGGAGAATATGAGACTGCCCATCTTTGAACCCCTTTCAGGATAATATCATTGATGATAAGCAAGATGTATGGTAGGGCTAATGGGAAGATGTATAATTTTGGTTGGATTCCCCTCATGTATTATATAGCTATGGAGGGAACGATTTTCAATTGGGTCAATATAGCTACTAGGAACTTGGCCAAATGTGTCAAGGCAGCCCAGGAGGGTTTGAAGCATAACAAATCAGAATTTTTTATGTCATCTTTCTTGATAGATTGTATACTCTATAGACATAGGTTTGAGAAGCTTAATTGTGTGTGGAAAGAGGGGAAATCCCCTATATACGTTGCATATCAGATTATGTGATCCCATAAATATCACAACCATTACTAGTTGATTTGTGAGGAATTCATAAGGCCCATGTATAATTTGATCTTTCTAGAAGATTGTCCATGTCTATCAGAGGGAGCTGTAGAATTCATAAAAGAATATGGGGATTATTGTTTCACCGAAGAGGGCATGTATCTAAGAATGTATGGGGGCACCAAAGCACCCTCACTACTTCCCAAGTATGCAACAGACTACATAGTACATAAGGAGACAGTTAGACAAGTATTTCTAGATGGTTTTGGAAACTATTTGTTCGATATAAAGAAAGTTGTGTTCCCACCATTACCTTTTTATGTAGGGAGATACAAGTTCGACAAGGTCAAGAGTGCTACAGAATTTGTCAAAGAACTGGAGATCTTCCATTTTGGAGAGAAAAGCTTCCACCGAAATGATTCATAAGGAAATGTTGTAGCTCACAAGGTCACTCACAAGGTAAATTTCGAATATAAAAACTATATATATAAAGATGAGCAAGTGTTCAAGAATGTCTACAACATGGCAACTGTGAGCAAGCGGTTGAAGGGAAAGGCATCTTGGGGCAAGGGAAGTAGCAACAACAATCCAAAACCATATGAAAGAAAATAAGAAGTTGTAAAGAAGGCCCAAGAAGAAAGTGATCGCAGGCTTGCAGTAGGATCAAATAAATTGTTGGCAGAGGAAGCACAAAGGGATAAAGCAGAAGCTACCAAACAAAAGAATGCAGAAGTTGTTTTTGATAAATTTCAAAGTTAGAAAAATATATTGCTCGAGAAGCTGCAAACCCTAAGCTAGGAATACAAGATACAGAAGAGCCCACAGAGGGGAAAAATCAGGAAAATGAAGAAGTTGTAGATGGTGGAGGTCGGGAGCAAAGCCCTGTTCGGGATAACCCAAAGAACCCTCCATCAACATCCAGCAGCATCCTTACTAGGGGTCATGTCCCCATAGATGAAATGGGGCTAATACCATTTACCCCATCTAAACAATATGATGTGGAATGCTTGGAGGATATTCGTTTTGATCCTAAAATGAAATCCATTGCGTGGAGGACAAAGAAAACCTTGAAGGTAGGGACTCAGCCACCAGTAACCACAGTGAGAGAGAGGATAGTCATGAGTAATGTATAGGCACACCCAAAGCAGGTGGCTTCTATGGGCATTGTGAATATTTCCTATGCCAATGCTCACAATGTTGACAAGCTTACAGAAACCATTGAGCAGTATAAGGGGAAGATGGCCGAAATGAAGGAATTTTTTAGGAAGGAAGAAAAAGGTAGGTCGAGAATCAAAAATAAAATATGAAGCTACCCTATTAGACTTTGAAAGGATTCAACAGGGACATCAAATTTTAGAAGAAGAACGAGACAATTTGAAATCATCTAATGAATATTTAAGTAAGGAGAAAGGAAATTTGGAAAAAAAGGTTGCAGAATTGGAACTACAGAAGACTACTGCTGAATAGAAGGCAAAACAGTATGAAACCCAGGTGGTAGCATTGGAGGCACAAAAGGATTCATTGGAGGTTTTGTTAAAAGTGGAAAATAAGCAAAGAATGGATATAGAGCCTTTGAAAAAGCATGCCCTCATGCTCAGAAATAAAATTTATCAGATGGAGCTCCAGATAACAGAAGAGGCGTTGAAGGTCTGGCAAGTGGAAGCTAGGTTGGAAGAAATTTCAGGCATAGACTCCCAATTTAAAGACAAAAATCACGGTATCATGGAAATCCTTCAGAGGCGTTTGACTTGGTTGGAAACAACCAAGGAACCTCCAACAAATGCACCGATCAAAGAATCCGAGAGAGTGAAGCTGGAATATGAGCCAATAGGATTTGGGAACAAAGCTGCAGAAGAACTGATAATGGCAGCTGAGAGAACTAAAGGTGTCTGCACAGAGTTATGTATAAAGGTTCTTACAACTTAAAACCGTTGTCAAACATCTTCAAAGAAGAGGATAGATGAATTACCAGAGCATGAAGAGCACTTGAAACAATTGCATGATCAATGGCAGGAGGATGAACTGGCATTCAACTGATCAAAAGTCTAGATGAAAGAGTGCTCAAGAATGTAAGTGCTCAGGCAAAAGTGAGCAACCACCTATTAGAAGATCAAACTCGATTGCTTCCATCCATGATGACTAATATAAAATCTCAAGTGGCCAAGCATGAGGTCGTTGTTAGATTCCTAGAGCCATCAGAGTTTAAGACAAATACATGGGAGAAGTTTATTAATGAGGTGGCCAGGCCTACCTAGAATGTTTTTTTTATTGACACATATTTTGTATATTTATATTTTTCCTAAATTAGCGAGCTCACTAGGAGACAAAGTCAATTTTGTAACCGATTTGTAGAGGAAGTCTAAAAGGTTGGAAGACCAAAAGACATTTCAAAGTGTATAAGTATAGGTAGATTCGATGAAGGGAGGGACTTTTCCATGCTATCTTTTGTGAAGTTATTGTAAGAAGAACTATTTCCTTTTATAATAAAGAAGCCATATTTTATGCTGGAGAAGAAGTTGTGAAGTTTCAAATGCATGATGTAGATTGGTTGAATGTCAAATTATTTCTATTTCAGCCCATTCTACGAACTGTGAGATCGTTCTGACTTATGAATTACTTCCATGCTATGAATGATTTCCTGTTATTTTTATGAAACTTATACAGTATATTGAGTAATGAATTTTTAACTAACAATGAGCTATCTCTATGTTTATATTTCGACATGTATTCATGTATTTTGAATTATGAACATCTATCTGTAATATTCTTTATGCATGTTTTACAGTACATTACTCACCATTAAATTTAATCTTGCTCCCTAGGGATAGGTTAGATAGAATTAGATAGTTTAGCATAAGTGTTATTTGTTTGTGATTTATAAGCGAAAGCGGTAATAAAACAAGATGTAAGAACCTGTGCATCACATTGTGAACTCTTTGTTGTCTCTATAGTTTGCACTTAGAATAGGCAATTGCATATCATATATAAAAGAAAACAAAAAAATACACTTACACGCTGGACTGGGCCGCAACCGGTAAAAGCAAGTTTAAACCGTTACTTGAACTACATTAGCTAGACTGTAAACCAGACGGATTCCCCATTCCAAACAATAATGAGCTAATTGGGAACGTTTATTGGGGAGAATCCCTACTGTTGTTACCTGGGATTTTCCAAGCCTCAATAGGTCTATGATGGATTCAAAATAATTCCCAAGTTATTCTTGTGATTTTCTTTGTCTTCATCTCCCTCTGGATTTGCAACTTCTCCTTTGACATAGTTTCTCCAAATCATGTTCTTCTAGTATAAGAAGTGCTCTATACTTCCATGCCCAGAAGTTCTTGGATCCTTCAAGCTTATCCTCAAGATTAGTATTGTTTTTCATCCTGATATAAAGATACACTCAAATGGAAATATAGATAATAGTACTTACCAATAGGATTTCTTCAACTGGATGCTTGCTTCAATACTTTTCTAGAAAACGGCTTTCGATGGACCTAGGGTTTGACAAAGAAACCCTAAATTTTCAACTTCGATGACTTGAAAATATGATTGGATAGAAATATGCTCCTCCTCAAGAATAGTTGGGCAATGTACTCCTTTTCCCAAATATGTGGACAAAACTTCAAAATATTTGATGCCCTCATTTCTTCAATTTCTTGTGTTGAATTGTTTGGTCTTAATTCTGATGTATCTCAAACCTTTATGCTCCTCAAGGTCTGAAATTTTTTCCTAAGGTATTTATTAGAGCTCAGAATCGCACCCAAGGTTATGGGAGGTGGACCCCGAGCTAACATCATAACCACTTTAGGAAAGGGAGCTGGCTTCTCCGTTTCTAGAGAGGGATCTCCCACAGATATATAACAAGGCAAGATACAAACATGAAATGAAATTCAACTATTGTTGTGGTTGAAACATGGTAAGGGTACATTGGGATATGGAGTCATGTTGTAATCTCACATATCACAGAGGGTTACCAATAATACACATTGAACCATATAGACATAATAGACATAAGGGACAAGAACATAGATATGGAATAACAGATTATATTATATCATGAGGGTCCATACATACATAGAACTGAACCGAGTTCTCAACTGGCTCAACAGCCTAATATATATGATTTACAAACAGTTACATATAACTACCTGTTATTTTGGTCAACCGACACGACCTTATGCAACCGACCTGATATCCTAATCAGTTGGATGTTCGACTAGTTGGCTCACCGACTAGCTCCTCCAACATCTCCCCCAGGAACAAAATCTTTCTTTGTCCCGAAGAAACAGGGGAGGTACTCGAAATTTCTACTGTCTGAGATAGTTACTTTATTGTTTGTTTTCATGGGCTATGTAGTCAGATGGTTGGTTGGTTTTTTATGCATTCTTCAATGATTGCTTCCCCATAAACGACCAGTTGATGTTGAAATTATGCCCATCTCTGTAATACTTTTTGGATGTCGATGGTCAATGTTGTGATGCTTGATAAGGTCGACATCTTCTCCTACATGGAAAGGTATGCTATACTTTCCATGTCAGGTCCCAAGAATTGATCTTTTTCTTTTGATGCTTCTAGTAATGTTTTCATTTGTGGGCAGATGGTATCTAGTTTATCTAAGCTCAGGAGTGCTTGTTGTACCCACTGGTGTGCTTATCTTTCTAGTCTCTGTAGTTTGGATGTCTCCAGTATGATTTGATCTTGTATCTGGTTTCTCAGTGCTTGTTCGGTGCCTTTTCTTCTTTCCAACGCTTGAATTTGTTCTCGAGTTTGTCGGGTCTGCTGATATACTTGTCCGTAATAAGTAGGTCAGTCACGGAGTACCTCTTCTGTAATGACAGATTTTTCCAAGTGGTCTTGCAGCACTTTGGAAGCTTTTGAGAATGCTGTGTACTGTTGCATTAATAATCTAGATGTCTCTTCTTTTTTATCTTCTTTTTTATTTTGTATGTGTACTTATAGGGTCTCCACGACACTCTCAAATAGTTGATATGCTTTTTCTAGTGGCTTGT
This sequence comes from Pseudotsuga menziesii, assembly GCA_001517045.1. NCBI lineage: Eukaryota > Viridiplantae > Streptophyta > Pinopsida > Pinales > Pinaceae > Pseudotsuga > Pseudotsuga menziesii. The sequence goes on along the minus strand of LPNX010144916.1, from coordinate 31,864 downwards.
CGGTGTCGGCCTCTAGAGGTCCTGGTATTACTGTTTGAACTAATTTTCTGTATTTTGATAAGAACTTGACTTGTTCATTCTTACTGTTGTCGAGCTCCTTACCTCTGATATGACTTCTTGTTTTTGCCTCAGTAGCTAGAGTTTCTAAGAGTTGTCCCAACTCTCCGTCTCTTAGCTTTGTTGTGTCGACTACATTAGTCGATCCAAATTGGCTAATGTGGACCATTGTCGACTGTGATTCTTTATGGTGTTCCTTCTTCTTTATGTCTCTTTTTCTCTTGTGTTTATGTTGTTCTGTCTGTTGTTGTGCCTGTGCATGTGCAAGTGGTGGATTCTCTTGTGGTTGGTTTTCTGGTTGCTAATCTTCAATGGTCGGTGGAACTTCTGGTTGACTTTCTTGGGTAAGATCTGTAGCTGGATGTGTATCCAGATGATTTGGTACAGATGGTTCAGGGTTAGTTAGAGGTTCTGGATTGGGAAGTGGTGGTGGAGATGGTGAATGGTCAGGTGTAATTGGTGTAGTGGGGATATTGTCAGACAATAATGGATTGTCGACTTCGGGTGGTGAGTCGTCAAGGTCATTAGAGAACAAGTTGTCGATTACCTTATTTATTACTGCCATGTCAGACTGGTTATCTTCTTCCATACCTCTAACTGGTTCATTGGCTAGTGGTGGCTGGGGGTTAGCTGAGGGTGTAATTGATGTGGTGCGACTTGCAATAATTTCGGAAGAGGTGTCAGGATTTCTTACAAAAGTTGACTTAATGGTTGCTATAGTTCTTGGTTTTTGTGGTATCTAGCCAATTTGTTATGCTAGGAGTTGGCATGTTGTGCTAGATTCGACTAGGGAGCACTTGGTAGAAATTTTCTGGGATGAAGTAAACAGTTCTGGAAGTTTTTCAATGAATTCTTGGAAGTCGCCATCCTGGTCGAACCTCTCTTTTAGGGTTTCTGGCATAGCATTTTTGCAAATGTTGACTGGGCTTATGGTGGGTATCTGTGTGGTGTCTTCCTATGTAATCTGGGTTGGAGATGGTGGTGGAGGTGTAGACACTAGGTCGAAAATGTTTTTGTTGACTGAAGAGGTTGTAGTTTTTATCTTTTTCGGTCTCCCCTGCTTTGCTCCTAACTCGACGAAGCGTCTGAACTACGTCACGACTGGAAATTTGTTCATTATAGCATCTTCTATGATGTTGACTGATGTAGCTACTAGTTCGTCTTCACATTCTGATTCTGAGAGGATAAGCTTGCGCTTCCCCTTCCCTTTTTCCTGAGTTGCCTCTTTTATTGCGGCTAGTATTTCCCTTGCTAGTTTTCTAATTTTGTCTTTGGTTATAGCGTATTCTGGGTTGTCAGATTCAATGTCTTCCTCTAGTCCTTCTCCTCCCTCCTGTTGGTGAACCAAACTTATGTTTTTCTTCGCTGGTTTGGCCACCTGATGCTTCGTCGGTGTACTTCCCCTTTGGGTTGGTGGTGGTAGAGTTGTTACTTGTATTTTGTTAGTGTTCTGTACTGGTGTTTCTTCCGACACGAAGGTGCTGATATATAGTCAGCGTTCATAGTCCTCTTCCTTCTCCTGGTCAGTCATCGGTTCTTAAATTGGTAGGTTTACTTCTTTAGCCTTTGCTGGTATTGATAATTTTGTATTTGATTGTCGAGATAGCTCTTGGAAAATCTCTTCAACTGTTGGGTAATAGTCAAGAGGTTTTGATGTTGCTTTTTCTCCCTACATGTACCAGACTACTGTGTGGTCTAGCTTGAGTTGAATATGAGCTGTTTTTGGCAGACTTCTTTGGATGTTTACTGAGGCACCCTCCATCTGGTCGTCTGGATTTTCAGGTTTTGGAACCAGTTTTCCAGCATTACTTTACCATTTGCTAATTCTTTCAATGTTCTATTCTACGCAAATGGCTTGAACCTCCACATGTGGTATTTGTGTGGTTCTTGAAACTGTTTGTCCTCAACTGGGAACAAGTGGTACATCACTATCCAGAGTATTAGAGATGGGAACCTTATAATTTCGGCTGACTCTTGACACTTCTCACATATAGATTTGAGCATGTCAGTGACATACTGAGCCCACCTGTACACTTTTCTTGTTTCTGCTATTGTGTCTACCACTTCTAACATATCTAGCTTCAGGTCACTCCCTCGTCCTATAGGGGTGATCCTTGTTGCTATGATTTTGGCTATGATTTGTGGCGTTCGAGCTTGTATTTGACTGATCATTAGCCCTTTTGAATTTTTTCCTGATGGTGTCCCTGTGAATCGTTCTACCAATCCTTATTTTATGCCGATAGGGATAGGGTCGCCTTGGTTTGATAGACCAATCATATTGTATATGACTTTGTCAGAGATTTCTACTGGCTTGTCGAAGTAAAATTTTCCATTGTGGTATCGGCTCATAATGAATTTTACAACAGTTTCTTTCGTTCCTCCAAAACTTGCCATGAACGATGTGTTCATGTAATTCATAATGGAGTTGTATTTCATCTTCTCTACTTCTTGTGTCTATTTATTTTTGACATAGGCCCATTCCTTGATTTCGGCCCAAGTTTTCGCTCATGAGGTTTCTTGTACCTTGGCGTTCTTGATGTTTCTTAGTCGTCTCATGAGTGGGGTTTCTGCTGATTGTACTTCCCTTGTTTTTGTAGCTGCAGCGCTAGTTTGCTTCGGGGCCATCTCATCGGTCTCTTGGTCGACTTTTCTTACAGGTTCTCGTTTCTCAATTTTCTAAATGTTGAATTGTTCTATCTCTTCAAAATATGGTAAATGATCTTTTCCTGGTCCGATATTTATAGGTGGAGCAGGTGACATTTCTGTCGATGGATATATTAATTGTGGAAGTGATGGTCCAGCACGGTCTCTAGAGTTTGCATTTATTGTGATTTGATTTTAGCGCTCCTTCTGTCTGTAGTCATGAAGGCATGATTTGACCTTCAGGGTTGTCGATCGATGTCGATTATGTGAATGGTCGATGGTGGTATGTCGATGGGTTTGGTGTCGGTTGTCGATTTCTTCATCAACAGGTTCTATCCAAGGTTCTCCTTGGGATGGATGGATAGGTACTATAACTTTCTATCCATTTCCTTTTAGTTTTATCCTTTATTTATCTGAAGATATTGATGCTTTCATTTTTATTCCCCATGGTCGGACTACTAAAGATGGGAAGGAACTGGATCCTTCCTTAGGGTCAATAATTTCAAGGTTGACTTTGGTCGATATTCCTTTTATTGTCGTCTCAACATTTCTCCAAACTCCGATAGGTTCGATCAGACCTTGGTCAGCTAATTTGAGGTATATTCCTGACTCATATAGTCGAGGTCTACCCAATTGTTCCCAAGTGTTGTGGGTCATAATATTTACTTGTGAATCGAAGTCAAGTACAACTTGTCGAACATGGTATCCTTTGATTTCTAGGTTGACAAGTGGATCGGCATCACTTTTGTCTTTTTGGTTTAAACTGCATATGTTTTTTGTTTGTTTTTCTATATTACTATTATGCTTCACATTATACAATAATTCAATGAATTGAGATATCGCTTTATCATTTTGTACTAAATGTATTAATTCTTTAACTGTGCTTTATCGACTATTACCAGCTTCTTCTTGTCTACAAAATTCTTTAAACATATTCGTTGTGTCATTATATAATTGTTTTTATTTAGCTGGGTTAGGATAATTGTTCTTTTCTTTTATTTTACTTATGTGTGGATTATAACTCCCAATTTTTGTCCCTTGTGCGTGGATTATGCAGATTCTTTGTATTGATTACATCATGTTTTTGAACACACAACAAGACATTAACGTTTTTCTTTTTATTGATTTTATCAAGCATAGTAGGGCAATCCTCTGATGAGTGATCACCGACTCCACAACTAATACAAAATTTTAAATCGGTTCTATCCTTGTATGGGTAGTCAAGATATCGATGACCTTCTTTATAGCATGTAAAACACTGGATGGGCCAATGTGGTCGATTTTCGTGATTCCTAGAGAATCGACCTCGACCTCCATATCCTCCACGACGGTTGTCGAATTGGTGCTCATATCGATGGCCTTCATATCTTTGATTATTTGGCTCATTTTGATCATTGCTTCACTGGTTGTTATCGTTGTTCTGCACAACTGCGTTTGTTTGGTAGACTGCTCGGTAGTTTTTTTGGTTCTTTAAGTTTAAGTGGTAGTCGGTCGTGGTGTGAATTTTTACTTCACAGATTGCACACCAACATGCTTTGTCGTTTTCCATGTTTTATGGGAAATATTTTGTTGTGTGTTCTCCATGTTCTTGGTAGATGTCGCAGAAGCACTTTGTCTAAACAAATCGAACGTCCTGTCAACTTATGTCTTGTTGATAGTTATCTTTAGCATGTCCGGCCATTGAGCATTTTGTGCACCAGACATCCTGATTTTTAAGGTTTATCTCTTTCAATGATTTCTACATCATTTCTAGTTGTTCTTCCAGTCTAGTATCCATGGGATATGCTGGGAAATCTTCATCCATCTCCACTTGCAGAGCTTTGGTAAGCGCATCTTCGTACGTTTTAAATGTCTCCAAGCTTATGTGCCGCCAAATTTTCTATGATAGACCTACAAGGAACCACTGAATTAATATTTGTTCATCAATTACATAATCTAGTTGGCTGAGGAGGTATTTCCATCATTTGTCATATTCTCGGACAGACTCTGCTAGCTTTTGAGACGTTGTTTTCAAGTTTTTAGCTGCCAAATGTTTTGTGTCTGGAGTTTTAAAGAAATACGAGAATTGCGCTTTAATTTCTTCTTTATATTCTTGGGGAGTTCTCTCAATATAGGTCATGTACCATGTTAGTGCTATTTTCCTCAAGGCACCGACGAACTGTGCCATCTGTCGATCTTCATCTGTAACCTGATTTGCCTCCCATATTGACTCACAGAAGAACTAATGTAATCTAGGATCTTCATCACCCTCGTATAGAGGGATATGTGTTTATCCATGACCCATGTCGGAATCGTGATCGCTATCTCCTCCAGGAGGTGGCGGCGGTGGTGGTGGTGGTGGGGGTAGTGGGATGTTTTGCTTATCTCCTTGTGCAGAGCTATTGTCGATGTCTGCAGGTCTGACTCTTCTGTATTTTCCAAATTTATGTTTGGTGGGGGGGTGCTCATTCATGTGTTGAGTAAATTAAGTGGATACTTCAGTTGGAAGGGTATGCCTGAAGTGTGAACCAGTTTCCTTCCTCTGGTCGATTGTTCACTAGATGATTATCATCATTTACCTTGTCGTCGAGTCGGCTCCATATAACAAACTCACCAGCTCTTAGTCTTAGGTATTCTTCGACAATGGCTTGTATCCTGGTACTCAGATTCATTGGAGATAGAGGTCTTATCTCCTGGGGAACTTCTATTTGGAGAGCTTCACGCTGCTCTATCCACAACTCTTCTTCCATGGGTGATGCTTCTTCATCTACGCCTGCTTCCTGTCGGTCATGACCCAACTTTGGTGGAATTCTTTCCTAGTCTGTCACCCTAGTATTCATTCCTCTTTATAGATTTATAGCCCATTCTCTTATTTCTTCCCTTCTTTTCAGTCTCTTCTCTCTTTCTACTTTCTGTAAATTTTTCATACCTTTGTGTGTCACTGTTCGTTAGATTTCCTTTTTAGGTTGACTTTTCATTGCTGGTGATGGTATCTCCTTTTAGTCGACTAGAATCCTCTTCACTTTACCCCGTCATATGACCATCTACCCCCCCTTAGCCTACCCGATGCTTTAGAAATCTCAGATAGTTCTATTTACTTGCTTAGGAAGTACTCCCACTCCCTTTCGGGAATGAATTTCTCCCACTTTTTTTGTTTCTCCGTCCAGTTAGAATTTGGTGGCGGTTCGTGCAGTGACGAACGAGGTTCTACAATATGACCCACTCCTTTTTCTATCAATAATTTGAACAGTAGGGTCGGTAGGGAGCACAGGAACTGCTCGGTATGGTTTATATAGAATTTTTTCTGAACAGTTTCTACCGAAGTTCTTTCTTCTATGGCTTGCTCCTTGTATAATTCGTCCGTGATCTTTTCAAACCACTCCGACAGGTTTGTTCGTCCCCCTCAAATTAGTTTCTCTATCAGCTCTTGGTCCTTAGTTGCTTCTGGCTTTTTCATCCAGATTTTTTTCCAAAAGCTGGGGTACCGATTCTACGAACTTCTCATGAGTTTCAGTGAATAATTTCTCCTTCACCTGAGCAGTGGTTAATCTGTTTCTCCTCGTGTAATTCTGCAAATAATTTGCTATCTTACATTCCCACCAGTTCTTAATCTCTTGTTCTGATCTCATATGCTTATAGTCATATCAGATATGTATTACCGGCAACGGAACCAATGTTGTAATCTCACAGATCACAGAGGGTTACCAATAATACACATTGAACCATATAGACATAACAGACACAAAAGACAAGAACATAGATATGGAATAACATATTATATTATATCATGAGGGTCCATACATACACAGAATTGAACTGAGTTCTCAACTGGCTCAACAGCCTAATATATATGATTTACAAATAGTCACATTTCAATACATGTCGGTTCAATCAACCGACATGACCTTATGCAGCTGACTTGATCTCCTAATCAGTCGGTTGTTCGACTAGTCGGCTCACCGACTAGCTCCTCCAACAAGTCACAATTATCAAGAAAAATAGAGCAATCTGCATGGAAAATGTCTGCAAAAGAAAGATAAATACTTCGGTTACTTTCAATATTTTTTTGGTGTGTTGATAAGGAAGAAATGATGGCATTCCATTAACACAGAGCACTACATAGAATTAATTACACATTAACTTCAGAAGAAACAATTTTTGAATATCTGAAATGATAGATAGAGAATAACCAAGTATGAATTCTGAAAACTATCACACATTTGTCCCAGATATGAAAGAAAACATAATGGGAATATTAACAAGTAGAAAATACACATAAAGAAGAGAAAATCACAGACTGTAACTGAGAAATATACCTGAATTTTTGCATCCAAAAACCAACATTCGTCTCTGTAACTTCTATTGAAGGAGGATCTCAAAATTACATAACAAAAAAGTCTCACGGGTTTCAACCCTTTCTTCCTCTGTTGAGGGTATACTTATAATGTCTTAGGCCCCTTATACCAACCTCGAAACATGGCCGACATTAGTTACAACTTGAGAAACAGACTTCTAACAACTTTAACGTGGCACATTTTCCACGATTTATATGAAACCGAAAAATGCGGGCGTCTTGCATGATGGATTTAAACTAGTAGTGAATCTTCAGGATCCTGGATTGCTTGATCATTCTACAACTGTCCTTTTGATACTAGTCATGCTCAATCCTATCTTCATTGGCACACCTTGCATTTACATTTCCTGTAATTTTCAATTATTTTCCATTGATTAACAGTTGGCAGATCCAGACTGATAATTTTCTTCGCCAATACTCTGAGCTCCACGTTTTCTCCATAAGAGAACTCTGGAAATTTTGTACATGTGGCCTTGAAGTCAAACAACATCTTGAACTCCCCAGCCAATTTATCAATCACTGCTTTCCAAATAAGGATTGATGTTGCATATCATAAAAATGTCTGTGATCTGATTTGCAACTGATTAACTTGTCATTATATTCTTTCTGAGACCACATTCCTCCTTTCTCTTCCCAAAAGAAAGGGAGTCCTTTTTTAAATAAAAGGATTAAATAGTTCAAAGAATCCTTTGATTTGATTATTCATAACATCAATTTTTGCTTGAAACTGTTTCCAAATGGTGATATTTGTTTACTACTTTTCTTGCCAAAGTGATAACCAAGACCCTATCTTGAATATTTGCTTTATTTATTTCATCTTTAGTCAAAATTTCGGAAAACTTATTGCATTATGAGTTGTGTCTATGGGAGTTTTATGTAACACCTATTTTACCATCAATATATTTTGTCTAGCATCTTGTGTAACAATCTCTTTATCAATAATAAAATCTAAATAAGGCCGGAGTTCGGCTGCTTTTGCTATTAGTACTCCGCAAATGAGATGTTTTACTCCTTGTAAGGCTAACTGTCCTGTAATTTTGTTTGTCAATTTGTTGTGCTTATCAACTAGTTCCTTACATTTGTCTTCCAATTTATTTGTTTCTAGTTCTCTCTTTTCAGCTATGCCCTCCAAATTTTTATTCTAGTTCTTCAAACCAGTGATTTCCAAATCTTTAAGACTTACCTGTGACATAGCCTGGACTATGACATGTTCACTAGATCCAGCCACAAGAGGAATGATCCTTGATTCTAACTCTTTGTATTTTTCCTCAATTTTCTTTCCATTTCTTCAAACTTTTCCTTCATGGCCTTCTCACTCTCTACTACCAATGCCATGTCTTTTTTCCTTTGCCTTTCCTTATCATCAAACTTCAATAATTTTGCTTTGCAATTAGTGAGATGATTATTCAGGTCCTCCTTTTATTTTTCTATCTCAGCTAGCTCATGGACCTGTATTAGCTGAGTGGCAGGTATACAAACCTTCTTTTTCAATAACTAAATGTCTTTTTCTTTCTCATCCAGCAGCCTTTGGATCCTCGCTCCCTTATCATATTGGCCTCCAACATCCAGCAGATCAGTTTGCAACTTCTTTATCTATGTTTGGTGGGCCTTGTTTTCTACCTTTTCTTGCCTAAATTGGTTTTCAATTTTACTTTTGAGGATCTGTAACTTGGAGAATTCCAGAGTGACCCTCAGCAAGTAAATAAACAAGATATCCCCTGTCTGCTTATTTAGATGAATAATGTCAGGTATGGGGATATAATTTAGGTTCATTTTTACTTTTGCAACTCTGTTCTTGGTTTTCGAAGCCAAGTTCAGAGTGTTTTGAACATAATCCATGACTAAAACCAAAGACACATCGTGATTATAAATCTTTCTTACTTCATAATATAATTTCAGAGACTATTCTGAATTTATGTCTTTGATGTCTTTGTATTTATCCACTAACTCTGCTTTGTCCTTGGACTGAGAAGAGGAATCGACTAGAGTATCGGAAAATGTATAGTCCTTTACCTCAAATGCAGGGCCTGCTATCTTCATTTTCCTTTTCCCTTTGTCTACAACTGTATCTAGGACAATTTTTCCTTCTGTTTCAATCTTCTGTCATTTAGGAGTTTCAACAGTATCTTCCTCCTCGATATCCATTGCCTCAGGAAAATCTCTCTTATTCTTTCCTTCTGATTGGTTGGCCAATGGAGTAATGCTCTTAGCTGCAGCAACAAAATTGGATATATCAGGCAATAAAGAGACAACATCTCTCACGGGAGAGCTTGAATAGTCATCTAAGTCAACAATATTTGGGGCCTCCTTTGGGTAATTAGACCAATTGACAGCTTCTACCAATCCTACAACCTCTTCATGTTTAAAAGGTTTTCTCCTTTGACCCTTTCTCTTGTTTGAGATAACCTGGTGAGGGTCATAGTTGATTGCGGCTTCTGTCTCAAATCCCAACTCTCTAAGTAAGCCTTCCACCATTGGAAAATAACCTTTATTCTTGATGGTGAATGGAACTACAACCGAAGGGTATTTAAAGTCAATGGACTTCTTATATTTCAAGAAGTGTTAAATCTCTACGGTCAGCTTTTGTCTGATGAACTCCATGGAGAAGACTCTTGGAGTTAGGAAAGCTGGTAACCTATAAGGTGGCCGAGTGAAACCATACAGTCTGGTCACTGTTCCAAATTCAGATTGGAACCAATCTCTCATTCTCTTTTTTGTAGAAGCTTGCAGTAGATCACACATCTCTAGCAGCACCCAAGGTAGCCTCTTTTGGAAAATGGCGGCATAAATCTCTGTCATGAGGAAATTCATGAACTTGGTATAATTAATGTGCATTTCATATGTTAATATCATTTCAGGTAGTTGTAGGTTATCCTTGTTGAAGGAAAGGAACATCTTCAATAGATATGACTAGAACCTGAAAGGTTTGGTCTTGTGGAAGTTCATAAGCTGAGAATGAATATTCCCAGCTAAGAACTCATCAAATTTAATACATGACACTTGGACTGACTGACTGGGTTCATCTCACTCAACAAGATGAGTGCTTAAGATGAAGAGAAGAATCATAAGGGTTTCAAGGATTTATTTATCTATGTCTAGACCTAAAAATTGGCATAACATGGTTACTACACACTTGGTTTCTTTGTTAAATAGGGCTACACCGATGGGGAATGATGGGATGGATGACTCATCTTCTGGGTTGAAACATATCTTAAAAAACTCTTGCTTTCTCTCAATAGTGGAGTCCTTAAAATACTGGAGCATAGAATCTTCATTGTAATATTTTTCCTTGAAGGTAAACTCTTTAGAGACAGACAGGGTTTTCCTAATGACTTAGGAACTAACAAGACACAGAATGGTGCAGCGGTCGAGGTTCATTATGACTCTTTCTAATAGAGAATAGTTGTTTGCACACCAAATCACAAATTCCGAGCAACCAAGGGTTTGTTCAGTAGCAAAAGGTGAAAAAGGGATTGATAGATGTTATGGGGGTCAGTCACGTGGTCCTTTACCACCTTCAACCTCTATTTCACAGCCTCAATGGGCCCATTTAACAAGACATGATCAAGCACATCGACATTCCTATCCTCCAACAATTCTTCTACTTTTTGATACTCTAAGCCCTAATATTCTATATTTTCCATTTGATCCATTTATACGACTTTGAGGAGGGACAAAAATGGCCTACCTAGTGTTTGACAAGTGGCTGATGGATGCCGTAGCGAGTGGGTCTTTTCATACTGCCTGTCGTCTCCTTTTCCTGATGCAAGTGAATACACTAGTATACTGATTTTCATGCGCACAATATTTTATGATTTCCATATGCTTAACTCTCTCGTATCTTTGGTGACCAAAATATTTCTCAGCCTTCCATTTTCGCTCGATCTGTTCTACGCCATTTATCCCTTGTGCTACTTTCATTTTGTTATTCTCCCTCCATTTTGTCGTTTCCCTTATCTTCTCTACAGCTCGCATTTTGAAATTATATCATAACCATTGATCTCGTCATGGATCCTTTTTAATCGTCAATTTCTTGTTTCCTTTAATGATTTTCGATTTGAAATGCACCATCAGGGTGGGAATCTTCCCTTTGTGAAAAGGTTCTAGGACGTAGATCCTTACATGATCAAATTTAGATCGTTCATATAGTTATCCCTTTTATCTTCCTTGCGCTAACTATGTATTCTTTCTCACCCTCACATCTTTGCGTCGCGAAAAACATTTCATCTATAGATTTGAAACTACAAGAAATCTGGACCGTTCATTGGTGTGGCTCCTACCGGATTTTGCAATTCGCCTCTTTTCTATCCTATATGCATTTTCCCATTTCGAAATCCTTCAAGATCATAGATATCCACTTCTTTTTTAATTCTCGTTGTTCAACATGGAGGGCCCTACTGACCTTCCCAACGCCGAAGCAAATTATCCATCATGCAAGTTTTGGCAGCGAAATCGTTATTGACTGTAGATATGCACCCGCATTGCATCTCCACTGTTGAGATATGCGAATCATACCATATTTCGCAATGCAGATATTTTTTCTTGCCTGTGCATCTTGGGGCCACAAAATCCCCCTCCACCATCGATCTTGGTCCTTGAAATCTGAATCTTGTAACGAATTTTGCAAACCTTCATCAATTTGTCTCCCGCACATGTTTGCACGAAGAATATTTACCGGTCATTGATCTTCTTGCTATTGTTCACCCAATGGCTGATCCTACCTATGGATTAACCTTCCTTCTGTCTGCATAGAAATTTTTAACTATTGTGCATCTACCCTTGGATAAATCAATATATACCCTCAATTTTCTTCCTAGTGCATCTGAGTCGTTCGTTTATTTTTCACCGTTTATCTTGGAGCGACTTTCTCATTCCTATACATTTTTCCAAGCACAGAATCAGAGACATTTTCAATTATACGCCACTCCTAGTGTGGAAATGACCCCTCAGCATATCTGCAGAACTCCATTGACACTCTTCAAGGTCCTTTGTCAAGAAATTTTAAGACCGTATTTCCCCTCACACTGTTTTATATCTCTCCAACCAATTATCACAAAGACAGTGCTAATAATTGGCTCCAACTATGGATGTTATCCTCCCTGTGAGGTATCAAAGAACCCCATAGACCAGGTGTTGAATCCATTGGGAGGCTCCCCATATTTCAAACTTCAAAACTTTTTATTTTTGTTGTTTCTGTAAACCAAAAACAAAGAAAAGGGAACATGGATACCCTTCTAGATATTAGGGACTTCTCTTTGGGATTCAAATCCTTTTGTTCACCATTTGTACCATTTGAAAAATAAAAAATATATACAACTATGATACTGAATTTTACCTCCTCCCTTCAGGTCAAATAATGCTTCAGAAATCTTCCATTTGCTGGACCTCTTTCTAGCAGAGACCCATCCTGATGATGCAGAATGAAAGCACTCTCTCCCATGTATGTTGCAATGATGTAAGGACCAACCCACATAAGATCAAACTTCCCATGTTTCCCCTTCTCTTCATGAGGTGCATCCCGTTTCAACACCAAATATTCCACCAAGAATTTCTCCTCTTTGACCCTCCTATCAAAGGTATTCTTCATTTTTTCTTGATGTATATGTACTGTATCATAGGATTTATCTCTTAACTCATTCAATTCTATGATTTGATTTATTCTTGTTTGCACATGATTTGGTTCATTCTGTTGTTCCTGCAACAGCCTCATGACTGGCACTCCCAGGATGCTAGAAAAACTACTTTAGCTCCATATACTAACTGGAATGGTGACATTCCAATTGCCCTTTTTGTGCCGATTCTATCATCCCAAAAAGAATATTTCAGATTTGTATGCCAGTATCTCTCGCTATCTTCCAACAAATTTTTAATAATCCTTACCAAGATTTTATTTGACTCAACTCTACTATCCCATTCCCCTGGGGGTAATAGGTACTAGAATGGTTGAGGCTGATATGATACTTATGACATAAATTAATCATTTTCTTGGACTTGAAAGCTGCTGCAATGTATGTCACAATCCTCTCGAGGAATCCAAACCTAGCCAAAATGTTTTCTTCCAGAAAATCCATAATCAATGCATCAATAGCCCTCCTGGTGGGTTTTTCTTCAATCCACTTTGTAAAATAGTCTGTGGCTGTCACAATCCATTTTTGTTGTCCTGAAGAGTTTGGATTTATTTCCCCAATGAAGTCTAGTCCCCACTACTAAACATGATCTTCTACAGATATTGGATTAAGAGGAAGTGGAACAAGTTTCCTCTTACCATAAAAAATATGGCATTGGTGGCACTTAGTGATCTCTTTATAAACATCAGAAAATAATGAGGGCTAGTAGAAACCAGCTCTCAAAATTTTGTTTGTTGTTTCTTTCCAGGAATGGTGCCCCCCACAATATCCTTTGTGAAACTCGTCTATAGTTTGCTGGGATTCATTCTCCAAAAGACAATTTAATAGAACACCACCAGGATCTTTCCAATATAGGTATTCATTTAGAATACAAAAATTGGTAGATTTTAGCTTTATTGACCTTGCCCTAGTTTTTCTTAACCTTGCAGGATCCTGTAAATTTTGCAGCACATATACAATGTCAGAATACCATGGAGATATGGAGAAATCAGGCATTACCTGCACCTCTTTGTCCAACTGGTTCGAATGACTAGTTAAGAATTTTAGTTGTAAGGAATCACAGTTGGAATTGGTCATCATCTTCACTAGTCCTTGGCCCTTAATCAGCTTGGTGGGATTGATATCAATGTCATACTCTAGTAGCACAACGATCCATTTTTCTCTTTTTCCCTCCGAATCAGGCTGTGTGAGGATTCCTTTCACCACACTGCTATGAACATAAGCAATTATGCATGAATGAAGAACATAGACTCTGAAATATTTCATTGATTTGACTAAGGAATATGCTTGTTTCTCCATTATGTCATACTTCAAGTCCTCATCTCTTAACACTTTTCTAAAAAATGCTATAGGATTCTCAACATTTTGATCATTTTTCTGTAACAACGCTCCAGCAACAATGTGATCAAAAGCATAAGAAAAGATTAAAAAATATTTGCTAAATTCTGGACTTACCAGAACAAGAGCCTCTATGATGGCCTGTTTTATATCCCTGAAATCTCTCCTTGCATCCACTGTCCATTTAATCTCATGGTATTTTTTCAACATGTTGGTGATATTCATTAGTATTTCAGCAAATCTGGCATGAAGCTTCTTAGAAATTTTACCTTCCCAATGAAGGATTACACTTCCGTTTTGCTCCTCGGTTCTTCAACTTTCAGGATTGCTTTGATCCTCTCTCGATCAATCATTATACCATCTTTTGAGATGATGTGTCCTAGCGTTTTTCCTTCCTTCAATGAAAAATTTGATTTCCCGGGGTTTAATGATATCCCATATTTCTTACATTTTAGGAAAAATTTCTCCAAATGCCTAATATGTTCCTTGTCAGATTTAGAGTACACAGTAATATCATCCATATAGACAACTACAAATTTATCTTTTTCCTCAGCAAAGGCAATGTCCATGGCACGTTATAAAGTGGCTCCTGCATTCATTATACCAAAAGGAATATTGGGATACATAAAAGTACCCCATGGTGTAGTGAAAGTAGTGTTCTCTTGATCCTCAGGAGACACTTTTTTCTGAGTGTATCCTGAAAAACCATCCATGGTGGAAATCCTTTCAAACCCCACCACTTTCTGCAAAATGTATTCCATTTTGGGAAAAGGATAATTATCTTTCAAAGACACTTTGTTAAGGTTCCTGAAATCTATGCACAACCTGATTTCACCATTCTTCTTCCTAACATGCACTAGATTCACAACCCACTTGGAAAATCTCAGAGTTACAATGATCTTGGAATTGAACAATTTTTTGATCTCTTTCTCATTGACAGGAAACAACATTGGATTAACTCTTCTCAATTTATATCTAAAAGGTTTCTCACCAGTTTTTATAGGGATATTATGTTGTATGATGGAGGTATCATACTCTTTAAGATCCTCATATCTCCATGCAAATACGTCAGTGTACCTTTTCATCAAATTCATATGATCTTCCTTTTCTTTGGCAGGAAAACTCTTGGATAGTTTTATGATCTTTGGGTGCTCTTCAGTCCCTATATTTTTATCCTCGATGACATCATCAACAGGCTTCATCTTCGAATTCTTAGCGATGTCAAACAACTTCTCTAGAGGGATCAGGCCTCTGGGAATATGATTACCTTTCAACTACTCTATATCCTTCCCTCCCAGGGAGATTTTGTACTTCATGTTTTCAACAATCCCTTCTTCACTGTTTTCGACATCTTGAAAACCCTCAAGATCGTCATTTTCATTATCTACCTAAATGTTTACAAACTCACCTGATACCTCCAAAAATATCTTGATCTGCATATCATCTTCAAATACCTACCAGTATTTGGAATTATCAAGTATGGAGGGTCTGTTTACAATGTCAACTTCATACTTCTTTTGGCCAGCAGTGGGAGTTTTGAATTTTTCCAACAGCAACATCTAAGGAGTCAGCCATTGTGTTTTCATGTCTAGGGACTACTCTGATTGTATGCTCGGTAAAATAATTAACAAACATATCCCACAATTCGTTTCTATAGGCCCTCATTCTAGGATGCCTAGTTTGATAGCTATCATTTACCTGATTTATTACTAACTATGAGTCCCCTATGACTTGTATCCTTTTGGATCCCATATCTTTCAAAGCATGCAACCCTAAAAACAAATATTCATACTCAGCCACATTGTTAGTACATTCAAAAGTTAACTTATAATATAGAATTTCGAAATCATTGATGGGAGAAATAATATACACACCTACACCAACACCAACCTTAGATACTGATCCATCAAAATATATGGTCCAGAGACCTTCTTCTTTCTATTTCTTCGCTAAAGTTTCTTGTTCCTTTGTAGACTCTTCTTCCTCCTTAACTTCAATAGTTGCAGAAATTTCAAGATCACAAGGAGAAACATCATTAAAGAAAATGGAATATCCCAAGTCAGTATCAACAACATATATTGCATGATTATCTGGTTTGTCTTCACTGCTAACTACATAGGGGGGTATTTTCTCACTATACAACCTTTTACTCCCCCCAGCCATAGGAATGGTAGAATAGGACATGTCCGTTTGCAGACTTCCTTTTAATTTAGAGATCCAAGACCTTGACAGTAACACACCAAATTTAGGAGGAATGTCTGCTACAAAAACATCCATTACAACAATTTTAGAGGGCATTTATGTCAAAGTTACTACCATATCTTTAATCAGTCCAAGACATTTTATCTTCCTGGAATCAAAAGAGTACAAATCTTTATAGGGTCTAGTAACTTCTAATCCCAAGATTTCAACTACTCCCTTTGGCATCAGATTATGGGAGGCGCCAGAATCTAACATGGCATTGTGCACAACCATATCATGTACATTTAGACTTAGGTAGAAAGGGGGAACTTCATCCTCATCTCCATTTTCCATTTTAGACCCAAAAACAATAGTAGGAGCATGATCATTCACTTCTAAGATATCGAGTTGAAATTCTCCATGATTCCTAACCATGCTTGTTATCTTGTCCCTGTATTCTCTATTTCTTAGAAACTCATTGAAAGGGATGGAGATTTTTACCTTTGAAATCTATGTTTGCAGGTTGAAAGTGGAAACCGCTTTTTCCACATCTATCAGTGCTGACTGTTTGACTTCTTTTGTCTTTTCTACTTTATTTACAGGCTCTTTATATACAATTTGTTCTTTTTGTTTTTCTTTTTTCTTATCAGTGTTCTATTGAATTCTAGAAGGATGATTTGGATTGAGCCTTCCCTTATTGACATTAACATCTCTATTCCTCAATTGAATCGTTCTCAGGACATCATCCATAGCATGTAGGTATCCTCTCTGGTATTGGGCCAATTCTTCCTCCAAATCCTTTTTTATCATCCTCCTGAGTATACATGTTATGTTCTATTTTGGTGAGGTATATATCAAAATCCAAATCACCAAAATGATGGATTTTATCTTCAATAGGTTCAGTCTCACCTTCATCATCAACATAGTTTTCAAGGAAAGGTGGTTGTATTTGATGGTCATTTGGATTTCTAGGATTCCTTACATCCCTCTGTCTAATTTGAGGGGGTTTAGGAGGATTGGGTATTCTGAAATTAGGATTTCTTATTTGAGGCTCATTTTGTTCCCTATTCATCGGTATGTTATCTACAATTAGTTTATCCATCATTTTCTCCATTTCCTTCAAAATCATCTCAAATTCTATATCACTGGAAGAAGCAGCAGCAGAAGTAGAAGGTACAAGTTCTTCCCTGATTTTTCTTTTATCAATTTCTATTCTATGCTTCATATTTCCACATTCCATCATGTCGGCTTCTACTTCTAACACATATTTAAACATGTCAGGAAGGATAACTGATTTCCTCTCTCTCAACAATAAATCAAAATCACTTTCAAAAGCATCAACATAGTCGAGTTTCGTTGCGCCTACTAGAGGTTTGATATCATCAAGGATGGAGTTATATACCCTCATGAAATGGCTTGAGAATTCATGGAGAGATTCAAAACCTCCTTTCTTGAGATTGTTATATTGGGACAATACTTGTAATGGACTTTTCTTATCATCCCAACTTTCTAACAATGCAGCCTGGAATGCTTGGAATTTACGAATGGATCCAAATAGTGAAATCCCTAAACCATTTCTTAGCTTCTCCAGACATGATTTGTGCAAACAGTCTCATCTTAATATATTCATGATCAACTTCTTCCAGATCAATGAAATCATCAAACCTATCCACATGTTGTCTAGCCGATAAATTACCCTCCCCATCATACAAGCGAATTCTTTGGGCATAATTCAGAGGGAGGTCATGTAATATAGCGGACAAGGCCAAAGGGAAAAATATGGCCGCCATTGGTCTAGGTGGATTGGGAACTATGGGAGGGGCTCAGAAGGCTGGATGGTTTTGAACGATTGGTGGGATATAAGGCTGAAAGTTATGAAAAGTAGGGTTTCTTGCACTAGTTTTCTCAGAGTTTTGAAGGTTCATCCAAAGAGAGTCAAGCAAATATGACTCTAACCTACTAAGATTTAATCCTGTGTTCTCCAAGTCAGATTCTGATTTAGACTTTAATAGTGATATTTCAAAATTAGTTTCCCACACATAATATTCAATGCTATGACATTATTGAGTAGATGAATTTCCAAATTGAGGAATATCTAATTGGTCTTTTCCTTTATTTCTAAGCAATTTATTGGGGTTATCCACACCTTGTAATATTACAGCGTCAGGATTACCTCGTGTATGTGGTTTACTGGAAACCAATATTCCTTCTGCAATTCGCTCAGAACCAATGTGGAGCCGCCAAGGAAAATATACAACCTTATTCAATCGCATGAGTCTTTGTTTTCCCACAGAAACCCTTTCCTCTTAGAATCTTTGTCGTTTCTCCCAGGGATTATTTGCACTTTCACGTCCTCGACAACGATGCCAGTTTGTTAGCGCTTAGAATCGCATTCAAGGTTGTGGAAGGTGGACCCCGAGGTAACAACAGAACCACTTTAGGAAAGGGAGTTGGCTTCTCCGTTTCCAGAGAGGGATCACTCACAGATATATAACAAGGTCAGATACAAACATGAAATGAAATTCAGTTATTGTTGTGGTTGAAAAAGGGTAAGGGTACATTGGGCTATGGAGTCATAATTATCAAGAAACACAGAGCAATATGCATGGAAAATGTCTACAAAAGAAAGATAATACTTTGGTTATGGTCAATTTGTTTTTTGTCTGTTAATAAGGAAGAAATGATGATAGTCCGTTAACACAGAGCACTACATAGAATGAATTCTACATTAACTTTGGAAGAAACAATTTGTGAATATCTGAAATGATAGACAGAGCATAACCAAGTATGAATTCTGAAAACTATCACACACTTGTCTTAGATACGAAATAAAACATGATGGAAATATTAACAAGGAGCACATACACATAAAGAAGCGAAAATCACAGACTGTAACTGGGAAATATACATGAATTTCTGCATCCAAAAACCATCATTCGGTTCTGTAACTTCTATTAAATTAAGGAGGATCTCAAAATTACATAACAAAAAAGTCTCATGAGTTTCAACCTTTTCTTCCTCTGCTGAGGGTATACTCTTAATGTCTTATGCCCCCGAGACCAACCTCGAAACAGGGCCGAAATTAGTTACAACTTGAGAAACATACTTCTAACAACTTTAACATGGCACATTTTTCATGATTTATGTGAAACAGAAAAATGGGGGCATCATGCATGTTGGATTTAAAACATTAGTGAATCTTCAGGATCCGTGCTCGCTTGATCATTCTACAACTGTCCTTTTGATCCTCGTCACACTCAATCCTATCTTCATTGGTGCACCTTGTATTTACATTTCCTGTAATTTTCAATTATTTTCCATTGATCAATAGCTGGCAGATCTAGGATGATCATCTTCTTTGCCAATACTATGAGCTCCATGTTTTCTGCATAAGAGAACTTTGGTGATTTTGTACATGTGGCCTTAAAGTCAAACAACATCTCAAAATCTCTAGCCAATTTGTCAATCACTACTTTTCTAGATAAGGATTGATGTTGCATATCATCAAACTGTCTGTGATCTGATCTGCAATTGATTAACCTGTCATTATATTCTTTATGAGACCACATTCCTCCTTTCTCTTCCCAAAAGAAAGGGATTCGTCTTTTAAATAAAGGATTAAATAGTTCAATGAATCCTTTGATTTGATGATGCATAACATCAAGTTTTTCTTGAACTCTTTCCAAATGATGATATTTGTTTACTACTTTTATTGCCAAAGTGGTAACCAAGACCCTATCTTGAATATTTGATTTCTTTATTTCATCTTAAGTCAAACTGCTCCAAAAACTAATTGCATTATGAGCTGTGTCTATGGGATTTTTATGTAACACCTTTTTACCATCAATATATTTTTTCTAGCAGCTTGTGTAGCAATCTCTTTATCAATAATAAAATCCAAATAAGGCCGGAGTTCGGCTTCATCTCCTATCAATACATACCAGATTAGATGTTTTGCTCCTTGTAAGGCTAACTATCCTTAACTTGCTTTGTTAGTTTGATGTTCTTCTTAACTAGTTCCTTACATTTGTCTTCCAATTTCTTTCTTTCTAGTTCTCTCTTTTCATCTATTCCTTCCAAATTTTTATTCTGGTTCTTCAAACCAGTGATTTCCAAATCTTTAAGACTTACCTGTGACATAGCCTAGACTCTGCCCTGTTCACTAGTTCCAACCACAGGAGGAATGATCCTCAATTCTAACTCTTTGTCTTTCTCCTACAATTTTCTTTCCATTTCTTCAAAATTTTCCTTCATGGCCTTCTCACTCTCTACTACCAAGGCCATGTCTTTTTTCCATTGCCTTTCCTTATCAGCAAACTTCAATAATTTTTCTTTACAATCAGTGAGCTGATTATTCAAGTCCTCCATTTCTTTTTCTATCTCAGATAGCTTGAGGCCCTCTATTAGTTGAGTGGCAGGTATGAGAACCTTCTTTTTCAATAACTAAATGTCTTTTTATTTCTCATCCAACAGCCTTTGGATCCCTGCTCCCTTATCAGATTGGCCTCCAACAACCAGCAGATCAGTTTGCAAGTTCTTTATCTATGTTTGGTGGGCCTTGTTTTCCACCTTTTCTTGCCTCAATTGGTTTTCAATTTTACTTTTGAGGATATGTAACTTGTATAATGCCAGAGTGACCTTCAGTAAATGCATAAACAAGATATCCCTTGTCTGCTTGTGTAGATGAATAATGTCTGGTATGGGGATATCATCTAGGTTCATTTTTACTTCTGTAACTCTATTCTTGGTTTCCAAAGCCAAGTTCAGAGTGTTTTGAACATAATCCTTTACTGAAACCAAAGACACATCCTGATTAGAAATATTTCTTACTTCAGAATATAATTTCAGAGTCTCTTCTGAAGTTATGTCTTTCATGTCTTTGTATTTATCCACTAACTTTTCTCTGTCCTTGGACTGGGAAGAGGAATCGACTGGAGTATCTGCAAATGTATACTCTTTTACCTCAAATGCAGAGCCTAATATCTTCATTTTCCTTTCCCATTTGTCTACAGTTGTATCTAGGACAAGTTGTCCTTCTGTTTCAATCTTCTGTCATTTGGGATTTTCAGTAGTATTTTCCTCCTTGATATCCATTTCCCCATGAAAATATCTCTTATTCTTTCCTTCTGATTGGCTATCCAATGGAGCAAAACTCTCAGCTGCAGCAACCAAATTGGAGATATCAGGCAATAAAGAGACAAACTCTCTCATGAGAGAGCTTGAATCTTCATCTAATTCAACAATCTTCGGGGCTTCCTTTGGGTAATTAGACCAATTTGCAGCTTCTACCAATCCCACAACCTCTTCGTGTTTAAAAGGTTTTCTCCTTTGAACCTTTCTCCTATTTGAGATAACCTGGTTAGGGTCATAGTTGATTGTGGGTTCTCTCTGAAATCCCAAATCTCTAAGTAATCCTTCCACCATTGGCAAAGCACCCTTATTCTTGATGGTGAATGGACCTACATCCCAAGGGTATTTGATGTCAGTGGACTACTTATATTTCGAGAAGTGTTCAATCTCTACAGTCAGCTTTTGTCTGATGAAATCCATCGAGAAGAATATTGGAGTTAGGAAAGCTGGTAACCTGTAAGGTGACTGAGTGAAACCATACAGTCTGATCACTATTCCAAATTCAACAGGAACCAACCTCTTGTTCTCTTTTCTGTAGAAGCTTGCAGTAGATCCCACACTCTGGCAGCACCTGAGGCAACCTCTTTTGGAAAATGGCATCATAAATCTCTGACATGAGGAAATTCATCAACTTGGTATAATCCCTGTACAATTCATTTGTTAATATCATTTTTAGTAGTTGTAGATTATCCTTGTTGAAGGAAAGGAACATCTTCAATAGATATGACTGGAACCTAAAATTTTTGGGCTTGTTGAAGTTCATTAGCAGAGAATGAATATTTTGACCTAAGAACTCATCAAATTTAATGCATGAAACTTGGACTGACTAACTGGGTTCATCTGACTCAATAGGACAAGTACTTGAGACAAAGAGAAGACTCATAAGGGTTTCAAGGATGTATAAGGATGTATTTATCTATGTCTAGACCTAAAAATTGGCATAACACGGTTACCGCACACTTGGTTTCTTTGTTAAATAGGGCAACATTGATGGGGAATGATGGGATGGATGACTCATCTTATGGATTGAAACATCTCTTAAAAAACTCTTGCTTTCTCTCAATGGTGCTCTCCTTAAAATACTAGAGTATATAATCTTCATTGTAATATTTTTCCTTTAAGGTAGACCCTCCAGGGACATACAAGGTTTACCTAATGACTGAGGAACTAATAGGACACAAAATGGTGGAGCGATCGAGGTTCATTATGACTCTTTCTGACATAGAATAGTTGTTTGCACACCAAATCACAAATTCCGAGAAACCAGGTGTTTTTTCAATAGCAAAAAGGTGAAAAAAGGATTGATAGATGTTATGAGGTTTAGTCCCCTGGTCCTTTAGCACATTCAACCTCTGTTTCATAGCCTCAATGGGTCGATTTAACAGGACAAGATAAAAAACATCAGCATTCCTATCCTCCAATAGTTCTTATACTTCCTGATACTTTAAGCCATGATCTTCTATATTTTCCATTTGAGACATTTATACAACTTTTAAGAGGGACAAAAAGGCCTACCAAGTGTTTGACAAGTGGCTGATGGATGTCGTAACGAGTGGATATTTTCGTACTACCTGTCATCTCCTTCTCCTGATGCAAGCGAATAAAATAGTATAACAATTTTCATGTGCATAGTATTTTATGATTTTCCATATGCTTAGCTCTCTCATATATTTGGTGACCGAAATCTTTCTCAGCCTACCATTTCTGCCTGATCTGTTCTGCACCATTGATCCCTTGTTCTAATTTGATTTCGTTATTCTCCCTCCCTTTTTTTGTTGCCCTTATCTTCTCTACAACTCACATTCCGAAATTATATCATAACCATTGATCTCGTCATGGATCCCTTTTAAGCATTGATTTCCTATTTCCTTTACTGATTTCACGATTTGAAATGCACCATCAGGGTGGGCATATTCCCTTTGTGAAAAGGTTCTAGACCGTAGATCCTTACATGATCAAATTTAGATCGTTCATCTAGTTATCCCTTTATCTGTCTTTCATGAACTCTGTATTCTTTCTCGCCCTCGCATCTTTGCGTCGCGAAAAAAATTTCATCCATAGATTTGAAATTGCAACAAATCTGAACCGTTCACTGGTGTGGCTACTACTGAATTTTGCGATCCTCCTCTTTTCTATCTTGTATGTATGTTCCGCTTCTTTTTTAATCCTCGTTTTTCAATGTGGAGGGCCCTACCGACTTTCGCAATGCCGAAACAAATTATTCATCGTGCAAGTTTCGACGATGGAATCTTTATTGACCATAGATATGCACCCGCATTGCATCTTCACCGTTGAGATATGGAGCTCATACCATATTTTGAGAAGGAAGATATTTGTATTCGCCCGTGCATCTTGGGGCCATGAAATCCCCCTCCGCCATTGATCTTGGGCGACCTTCAATCTTGGCCCTTGAAATCCAAAGGTTGTAGCACATTTCACAAACCTTCATCAATTTGTCTCCCATGCATGTTTGCATGGCGAAATATTTACCGGTCGTTGATCTGCTTGCCCTTGTTCACCCAACGGCCGATCCTTCCTGTGGATTAACCTTCCTTCCGCCTGCATAGAACTTTTTAAATATTGTGCATCTACCCTTGGCGAAATCAATCTATACCCTTGATTTTCTTCCTAGTGCATCTGAGCCATTCGTTTCTTTTTCACCGTTTATCCTGAAGCGGATTTCTCATTCCTATACACTTTGCCAAGCCCAGAATCATGGGTGTTTTCAATTATACGTTACTCCTAGTCTAGAAATAACCCCTCAACATATCTGCAAAACTACATTGACACTCTTCAAGGTCCTTTATCAAGAAAAATTTAGACCTTATTTCCCCTCACACTGTTTTATATCTCTCCAACCACTTAGCACAAAGACAGTGCTAACAATATTTTTTTTCTTTCCTCTATTTAAACCCATAGGTTAGATCAAGATTGGTGTTGGTGAAATTATATGTTAATTAATATGCAACATTAAATTGTCAACCAGGGAGGTCGTAAGCTTCGATGTGTAGGACTAGAGCCTAATCTATCCTAATTTAAATGACCAATTTCCAACAAGCACACTTTAATTGACAAATAAAAGAAGCAAATGAACATGAACTCAATTAACTGGAAATAATCTAACACCTTAGGATGATTCCCATTACTGTAAGGTCATATATCACGAGTTAGTCCTTGATATTCCTTTGGTGATTGAATAACCAAACTAAATTAAACTAAGCCAATAGATACCTGAATAAATCTATTATGTAGGAAATTAAATGCAGGAATTTAAAATGCGCGAAATAAAAAGAAACCAAATGAAAATACCAAATCAAAGCAAATTAATTAATTAAAACAATTTAAGACAAGGGTGTGTGCAAGAAGTTGAGGGTCTCTTTTGGCACGTTAGATGCAATACAAAACTGAAAAAATAGACATCCATCAACTTGCATGGT
>LPNX010144906.1:8837-47695 GCA_001517045.1 Pseudotsuga menziesii | reverse complement strand
GCAATATGGATAATATTAGATGCAACACTAAATGCAAAAGATGATGTAAAATTGGACGTCACACCAAACACACAATTGGATGCAAAAGTCGACCTTATGTCAGACGCAAATGTGGACACAAAAATGGATGGCACACTAAATGCAAAATTGGATGAAAAAAGAGACTCAACACTAGACACAATTAATGACTCAAAACTAGATGCAATATTAGGTCCAAAACTAGATGCAACAATAGACTCAAAACTCCTAACTAGACGTAAAATTGGACATTAAATTGAGCACAAAATATGGTGTATCGATGGACATAAAACCAAGCGTAACACCAGGTGCAAAACTGGAAGCAACACTTGGTGCAAACAAAAACTTAAGATGAGACACAATATTGGATGCAAGATGGAACAAAACATTGGATGTAAAACTAGAAGTAATATTGAATGCAAGATTGGATGCAAAATTGGACACAAAACTAGATGCAATATTAGATACAAACATGGGCGCAAAACTAGGCGCAACACGGGGTGCAACATTGGGCTCAAACATAGATGCAAAAAAAGACATCAACCAGGATGCAACACTAGGTGCAAACCTAGATGCAAAATATGACCTAAATCGAGATGAAACATTAGGCACAAACATGGATACAAAAAAATACGTAAAACAAGATACAAAATGAGATGCAAATTGGGATGCAACATTATAAGTAAAATTGGATGCAAAACTAGATGCAATATTGGGTCAAAAATTGGATGCAAACCTAGATGCAACGTTAGATGCATAATTGGACACATAATTTTATGCAAAACATGGTGCAAAATTGGGTGCAAGACTCGATGAAAAACTAGGAGCAAAATAAGACGCAACATTGGATGCAAAACTGAGCATGAAATTGGGTGCAAACAAGGATGTAACAAAAGACACAAAAAAAGATGCAATAGAAGTTGCAAAATTGGGCGCAAATTAAGGCGTAACAAAAGATGTAAAAAATTGGGCACAAAAATGGACGCAAAAATGGATGTTAAAAAAGACGCAAAAAAAGATGCAATAGATGGCATTTTACGAAAATGTACAATGGCACCAGGTTTAGCGCCGGATTGTTCACCATAATTGGGAAAAAATTACACTAAAATCCGGCGCTAAATTCGACGCTAAATCCAGTTTTTGTTGTAGTGAGAAGGAGGAGGATCAGGCTTTGATCTCCTTGTTGGTTTTATCTTTTATCTTTTTGGGGACATCTATATTGAGGAAGCTTTTGCTAGGTTTTTCCCTTTAGGGTTTTCCCAGGATAAATCTTTGTGTTCCTTTTGTATGGTTGTGCTTGTCTATCTTTCAGTGATCCTGTTTATATGCTTTTGTTATGAAAATGAAATGAAATATGTCTTAGTTAAGCATATGAAAATTTAACAAGAATAACATACATTGGAGGGACTGAACTAACGATTGATGCATCATCCAATGCCAACTGCTATCGTAGCCACTAGGTTCAAACAAGAATGAGAATGGGTGGGGACCTTCACCCATGGAACAAAGCCTGGTGCAGTCAAAACAATGTGTCTTGGAGTGGGTTGGAATGTGTGATGCCACCCATGCGTCCTAATTTGTTGATTTGGTTAAAGTCTCATCATCTAATATTTGTTAATATCTGCTAATTTGGTTAAAGTCTCATCACCTAGTCATGAAAAAATGGAAAAGGAAAAATATAAACTAGAAAGTATATCTATATGTATTTAGAAAACAAGGAGATCTATGCTTATTTAGAAAAAACAAGGAGATCTATGTCTATTTATAAAACAAGGAGATGTAAAAACTCTATGTCTATTTAGTTAGAAAAAAAAGGAGATCTATATCTATTTATCAAACAAGGAGATGGAAACATAGGTTGATATCTAATCCATTTTGATGTAGTGGTGGTGTCTCCCCTCAAACAAGGAGATGGAAAAATATCTCAATGATGCAAACAAGGAGATCTATTCCTATTTATCAAACAAGGACATGGAAAAATAGGTCATGGTGATCCAATCCATTTCAATGTAGTGGTGGTATCTCCCCTCAAATTCAAATAAAATCTGAAAAAATGGAAAAATATAAACTACAAGGTAGATCTATGCCTACTTACCAAACAAGGAGATGGAAACATAGGTACATCTAGGAAAAACAAGGAGATTTAGGCCTATTTATCAAACAAGGAAATGGAAAAATAGGGATGATTTCCCATGGTAATTGAGGATGAGTGCAATATTAAATATTACTGTATAAAAACAAAGAGTTGAGTGGGTTTGTTCAACTGTGGTAGCGGATTCCCCTTGGCTACAATGTCCATGGTTTCCTTCCATGCTTTTGGAAATGTGTGCTCGAAGGATGATTTCCCATGGTAATTGAGGATGAATTATGTTACATTGTCCTATGTATTAACAAGATAGAAGCAATTAATTAGGCATGAATATTTAAATAATTTACATAGCCTGTAGAGCTTACAAGCAAAACAACTTCTCATAATCTTCTTCTCCATTACTAGAACTTGACTTTAGTTCTATAGAGAGAGGGGAGGGATAATTTATAGAATTTTACTATAGTATTGGGGATGAAGAAGAAGGGGAATTGAGCATTTAGCACCAAGATGTTAATATGTAGTGGTGTCTCAATGTGACAAGCTTGAATATCTCCATGTAGAACTATAATTTGACAACCCACATGATCCAATTCTAACTTTAAAACATATTTGACAATTAGATTTAAAATTGAAACATAAAAGTTAAAGTATAATAAAAATTAATGAACACAAATTTGACATCCATATATAAATATGGACAATGATATTTTCATATTGTTGATGTGTATATGACTAAATTTATTTTATGCCTATGTTTTAAAACAAATATCATCCTCGGTTTTTTTCCGTAAAACAAAGAACTATGTCAAGTGTGAGTATCTATTGATCGCAATCATTGTCACTCTTTGCATCAACTGAATAGGACTTTATTTTTTGTGTTTAGATTGGAAGGATGGTATAGAGTAAGTTCTTAGTGGAATTGTCATGAGACATTCTCATGGTTATGTTACTGCCGCAACTGATTCCCAGAAAAATTTACATTTTAGGGCCCCTCCTTCCATTTTTTATTTTAAAAGCACATTTACACCTGTTTCCCAACTCATATAAGCCCTCCCTGCATACCTAGTCTTTCCTAGAAGCTTGAGAAAAAAATATTCCTAAGCCTGAAGTGTCAAATTTGGTAAAAATGCGTAGGCACAACCTTGGAAAGATGGGAAAGGGAAGAAAGGAAATACAGAAGAGGAGAGATCAAAGTTAACCTTGAGAAAGTTGAAGTCCTACTTTCTGAATTCCGCGGTCCACTTTCTGATTTCCTATTTCCGCAATCCAAGGAATAAGAAAAGAGGAAATTGGAAAGATTAAGTTTAATTTCATGACAATTGGTGAGCTCGCTTTTTGATTTTCTCTTTCCACAATCTGTGGAAGCAAAAAAACGAAAAGCAGAACAATAAAGTTTAACCCCAAAAAATTGGCGAACTCGGTTTCTGATTTCTGCTTTCCAAAAGGCTCTCGCCAAGATCAATGGTCAAGAAAAGCAGAAGCAGAAATATCAAAGTTAACCTCGTGAAAAAAGAACGGACCCGCCTTCCGATTTCTGCCTTTCGCAATCCGCGGAAGCATAAAAGTGGAAAGAAGAAAGGTAAAGTTTAACGTCAAAAGGGTTGGAGACCCTCTTTCCAATTTTTGCTTTCTGGAAGGGCGAAAGTGGAAAGGCGGAGGTGGAAAGTTTAAAGTTAAACTTTGAAATGTTGACGAACCCGGTTTCCGATTTGTGCTTTCCGGGAAGGCTCCCGAAAAAATCAACTGTTGGGAAAAGCGAAAGCAGAAAAGATCAAAGTTTAATTTCGAAAAAGTTGACATCCCACTTTCCAATTTCCAAAGTCTGTGATCTGCTTTGACTTCAGAACAACGGTCCAGAAGGATTCTGCAAAGATCAATGGATTAGAAAAGAAGGAGAAAGAGGAAATAAAAAATATGGAACTGTGAAAAGTTAGAGTTACTCTTTCTGACAGTCATAAGATCGATGGTTCAGAGAGCTTCTGCCAAGATCAATAGTCCAGAAGCATCCTGCGGCAAAAGGCAGAAGCGAAGAAGTAGAAGAGAAAATGAAAAGATTAAATTTAATCTTGAAGAAAGTTGTCATCCTGATTTCTGATTTCCACTTTCTGTCATTTCATGAAAAGGAATTGTCAGGGACGCGTGATCTAACGGATCAAATCAAACCCGATCCATATTTTGAGATGATTTGAGTCATTCAACATCTGTTTTTTTTTACTGTGAACCATTGGGGAAAATGAGAAATATTTCTCTCGAAGCTTAAGTTTAGTCGAATTGCTTATCATTAAACTTACAATTGGAAAATTATTGTTGTTTCCAGATCAGATATATCTCTCATTATGCCTTCTTTATGTATGCATGTATTATTGCTCACCAAGTTCGAATATGAGAAGTAGAAAAGCGGAAAAGCAGAAAAGGCAAGTTTCGGTTGAGAAAATTTGGTAAACTCAAGTTTTGTTCTCCACAGTCCAACATCTGACGGTCAAGGATGAGTCCGCTGGGATAAATCAACAACTGGGAAAGTTTCTATCTAAAATCGACGATGCGGAAAAGGGCAACACGTGAACAAGGTAAGTAGATTTCCCGATCGATAAGATCTAGTAGGCATAGAAAAATTTAATGATGGTGATCAAAGGTGGAATAATATCTATGATTGAGATGGATTTCACGGCTAGAACATGCATGAAGGATAAAATATTTCAGGACTGCGAAATACTGTAGACCCCGCACCTTTGAACGGTGGAGATCTTGGCGGAGATTTGATCTATGGACCAGGTTGATTTCACAATGGGAACATGCATGAAGATTAGCAGGATGAAGGACTACGAAATTGGGTATAGACCACATCATTGAACGGTTAATATTTCTTGTAGATCGAGATCTATGGCTGAGGTTTATTTCACAATTTAAATATGCAAGGAGAAAAAAAAATACATGATACGAAATAGAGATAAAGGGTTGTTGTAAAGGAAAGTATCATATGGCTAGGGTTTAAGAGGCCATCAACGTACTGGGGTAGAAAGAGAGATGCACAATGTTCAGCAAGCATATATAAGCAAGATGAGAGATGAGAAAGGTCCACACCTGACTAACTGAAGGCTGGTCCAAGCTTTCTCTTCAATCCTCTTCTTTCTCCTCTCGCTCCAAGAGAACTGCAAAACAAGTTATACCTTCCTCAAACCATTATGACCACATATAAAAAAATGATAATCAAATAAACCTGAAATAATGATCTGAATAACATCATCATATGATCATAAACAAAGATTCAATCACACATTGAACAATGATTTGGGAAGAAGAAGGACATCACATCTTTGTTAATCTTGAAAACAAGTACAAGTATACCTTCTCTTCAAGTTTGGCACCTCATGAAACCTTGATCTGGTTCTGCTGCTTCTCTTCTCCAAAGAACTCAGCCTCCAAGCTCTACAACACAAGGGGAAGACCTCCAGGGCAAAGGTGTGGGCAAAGAGAGTCCTGATTCCTCCAGCGTAACAATGCAAAAATCCAAGTCCCGTTTCATGGACCTCCCTACCTCTATTTATATGCTTAAAGAAGAGATAGGGGCGAAGACAAAGTGGTTACAACTGAAGGAGTCAGTTGTATAACTACCCAAACTAATCCGAAAAGGCGTGTTTTTATGTTTAAATGTTAAGAAACCTATTCGCGAATATGAAGGAGGACAACCCGCGAATGACTCACTAGTTTTAACAAGAGCAACCCACGAATATATCCATTCGCGACTTGCTAAACTAGAGACTCGCGTGTCATTCGCGACTTTGCCTTAAGGAGAGTCGTGTATACACAAAAAAACGCATTTTAAGGGTATTTTTGGGAATTTTCAGACTTTGGTGTCTTCTGGAAAGTTTTAGCTAACTGGAATACCTTTCCAACGGTGTAGAAATAAGGTCAAACGGAGTTACAAAACTCAAGATATGGGTCCTCCAAGATAGGTATTTTTTCAGTGACTTTCAATGACTTTCATGAAGTGTTGTCATGGAAATGTCGACATGCGAAGGAATCATGGGAAAGTGGTCACAGGCAGAGAAGTGTCATTTTGAGCTATAAAAGATGCCCCCTAATGTGTGAGGTTAAAGGGGAAGACGATAGCCGAAATACATTATAAAGGAAACAGCTAAGTATGGAGAGAGCAGAGAATCCAAGATCGAAAGGCTCGAGTGAAGGTACCTGTAAGAGAGATAAATGTCAGAACAACTGATCTTTGGGACATACACGTCCATATACAAAACATCGCCATAAAGATATAGGCAGATCCAACATATGTATAACTGATGAAACTATCATGGTCGCTCAATATGCAAAAAGGCGCCATAGCAAATCTAAAGGAGTCATGGCCACAAATGAACAAGATGGATCCATACTCGACAATCGATCATAGCCACAAAAATACAAGGTGGATCTATGTCTCAGCAAAAAGTCATATAAATATAACAAGGTCTTGCGTAACTCGGGAAATAGCAAAAATGACAATGCTACTGTCAGCCCCAAGGTCTTCAATCCAAACTGCCCAAAAAAGGTACAAATCCTAACCATGTGAAATAAAGGAGCTGAAGTCGAACATGGAGGCCCGAAAACCGTTTGATTACCGGTCAATAATGAAAACCATTAACAAATGTAAGGGAAACCACCATTAATGAAAATGGTTCCCAAGGTACCTAGTACATTCTAACAAGTGTGATTACAAGGACTTGAAGTCGAACACTTGAAGAATCCATCGAGTAGGAGACATTAAGGTATTCCCACTACCCAATAGCGAGGGAAATTGCCATTGATGACAACAATTCCCAAGGTACTGTCATAAAACTCTAAATCTCGTCCCCAGAGCAAGATGTGTTGCAGTCGATAGGAAGAGATCCGTTGGAAGGAAGGCATTAAAGCATCCTTCATCATCCAACACGAGGTAAGTCAAAGACTAATTGGATCTGGAATTGGTACTGAATTTCACGACAAGGAACGCCAAAGACATGATGTAATGAACTGACACCAGGGAATGGCCAACACAAAAGGTCAAGGCAACTGCAGAATGGCCGACAAAGGTTTAATCCTTGAACAGTGAGCACGACACAAAAGTGACTTAGGCAGCTTTTGACACAAAATAGGACCAATGAAACAAATCTACAATGTAGGAGACATTGACAGATTCCCCATATAATTGGAAAAGAGACCAACTGGAGGAGTAAGAAACTCTGAATCAGGATAAGTTCAAAATACTAGGACCCAACTGTTGATAGACTCAAAACTGGTGCTTTGTTCAAGGAAACAAGACTTGCTACCAAGATGTAAAAAGACATGGAAATAAACCTTCCCCTTCCCTTCTTTCTTGTAAAGGTTTAACGAGTCCAAGAAAGCAAACTCGGGACCATCTTCATTTTTTGACAAGCTCGAAGAAAAGAAAGAAGAATGCTTGATAAGGCACTGATTCGTGGATTTTACGAGCCCGAACTAGTACATGCTCGATGGTGTTTTCATAGTTTAGAGAGTCTGAAAACTCCAAAGAAGACTCCAGGGGGGTCCTTTTTCGTACAATTTAGTCTCCTAAATCCGAAAAAGTATAAAACAAACCAAAGAAGAACTCTCTTAACTTCCGAAGAAGAAAAGGTGCACCTTTTTCGTACTTAGTCAGGAAGGTCCGAAAAAGGTTAAATTACCACCTACCCAACACTCCTTCAAAAGCAGCATATAGCCTAAGTTTTACGAGTGTGAAGGAAGGCAAGATCACTCGGAAAGATCCATTTGATTACGAGAAATGGCACTTACAACAATAAACTCGATGCTTTGTTCTTTAGGGTTTAACGAGCATGACAAAGACATAAAGTACACTCGGAATCTTTTTCATGTTTTGGTCTAGAGCACAAAAAAGAGAAAACTAAGCTCATACCAGGGGTTCCTTTTCCGCAAGTTTAGTCCCTCAGGTCTGGAAAAGAGATAAACCTATGCCTGAGAATACTCTTCTCAATTCAAAAAGAAAAGAGAGGGATCCTTTCTCGTATTATTCCACATGGTCCGAGAAAGAGATAACCTACCTGCACCATCGTGGATGCCCATTCACATATTCTTAACGAGCCTGAATGGACAAGTTTACTCGGCAGTCAAGTCTATTTTAAGGAGTCAGACTTGGGCCTAAAGAAACTCATAATATTTCCCGTGAAGTTTTAACGAGTCTGGAAAATTCAACTCGTGGCCTCCTTACTGTTTTTAACGAGCTCGAAGGAGAGCAGAAAGAATGCTCTAAATGCGAGGAGACGAGTGTCATAGGCAGGCGAAACTAGTTCCAAGCGCAAGGAACAGACCTATGCATAATGCAAGGAAAGTGAGCAAGATAAGGACACTCAGGGAACGTCTCCTCAAGGTAAAGGGTGTCAAGTTGCAAAGGCAAAATGATACAAGGCTGGGTGATAATGAGAATGAAGATGAGGGCTTATAAAACGAGCTGAAAGCGTGGAAGCTGGCATCAGGCTCAAAAACGTGAGCAGGGCACATGCAAATGCAATTACAGCTTGAACAACAAGGTGAGGCCAATAAACAGTTGTGAATCCAACTAAGATTCCTGTCTCCAAGAAACAACAACATCAGGATCGTATTCAGAAGAAACGATCTGATGCGGGTCACTTTGGCAGAAACACATGTGACTTTGCTCTCTTCTATAAAAGGTAAAGTCAAGGCAGAATCAACTAAAGGAGATTCCATAGAACCAAGGCTCGAGGGTTTATAATCAACAAGATCAACCTCAGAAGGAGAGCAAAAATCAACAAGGGAGATAGAGTCTGTAGGAACAAACTCAATATCACAAGAGTTGAAAAATTCATAAGAAAAATCAAACTCATCAGGATCACTCACTTGCTGTTCGAAGGAAGAGTCAAAAGACTCAACAAGACCAACATAAGAAGAAAGGTCAGGATTACTAGGAAAATCAGGGTTAGACTTAGTCACAACTGAACCAACATCCAAAAGAAGGTCAGACTGTATCAAAGACTCTAGGAAGACTTCATCCAAACGAAGGAGATCATCTGAGATAGGACACATGTCTAAACTATCAAATGGATCCACAGAGTGGAGAGCATGCTCTACAGTCTGTATAGGATGACTCACCCGATCAACTGCTGGGACCAAGTCCTGAGAAGGTAAGCATGAAAACAGAGGCTGCTTCTCAGTAGCAATTGAACACAAAGGACAAGAGGCCACATAGTTCACCTGTGGCAGGTTAGTGTCTATAGAAACACTGGGAACCAATAAAGGAAAGACCTGGTCTCTAGTTGGGTCAAGAGAAGGATCAAGAAAATCCAACTGATCGATAGTGACAATTTCTTAGCCATGATTAAAGTACATCACACGAAAGAATGTTGACACCACAGCTTGCATGGCATAGACATAATCACGTCCAAGGAGCATATTGAAGTCCAAGGGGTCTTCTATCACCATGAAGTCAACTAAGACGGTCTTCCCACCCAAAGTAACAGGTGTTTGAGCAAGAATTCCCAAGGCTACACAAGTTCTTCTATCAAACGCCAGTAACTAACTAGCAGTTGACACAAGGCTGGGAGATCCCATGCCTCGCCAAGCACGAGTAGACAAAATACTAACTGAGGCCCCTTCATCAACAATACAACGAGCAATCATATAGGGTTCAACTTTGACCTTTATTTGGAAAGGTGCATTAGAAGGAAGGCGCGGCTCAACTAGGCTATCCCAATCAAAGGAAGCAATCCGAGAGCTTGGTGGGGGTTGATCCGAAGCGAGTTCAGTGCCCCCTTGTTCAATAAGTTCTGAACTGGCAGTGAAGAAAATGTGACTAGTAGACACTTCACTCTCCAAAGGAAGAGTGGGATTGATCGATACTGGAATCGATTCAACCACTTCATGAAAGTCACTCTCCGAAGGGAGAGTGGGATTGACCAAAGATGACATTGGTTCAATCACAAAAGGATCACTCTCCGAAAGAAGAGTGGGATCGACCAAATATGAGATTGGTTCGACCACTTGATCAACCAAAGGCTGAGTAGGATGTTGAGAAACCATAGGGTGTTCAGAAGAACAAAATCCATGAGTCTTGGACCATACTCTTCACACCTCTGGGATAGAAGGGCATAAGTGAGTAAGATGATCTCCCTGTCATAGCACACAAGGGAACTTAAGATGATGCTTCGAACGACCATTTTTCTCAACTGAGTCAACATGACTAGCAGTGGCTGACTGTTTTCTCTCAAC
The DNA here is from genome assembly GCA_001517045.1 of Pseudotsuga menziesii. NCBI lineage: Eukaryota > Viridiplantae > Streptophyta > Pinopsida > Pinales > Pinaceae > Pseudotsuga > Pseudotsuga menziesii. Next base: position 37,362 of record LPNX010144906.1, on the reverse strand, counting down.
ATGACCTACAGAGGATGAGAGTTTGCCCCCAGCATGAACTACAGATGTTGGGTGACTGGGTCCAACCTCACTAAGAGAGGTTGGTTGTTGAGAGATGATAGAATGTTCAAAAATGGGATGACCATGAATCCAAACTCTTCGCACCTCTGGGATAAAAGGGCATTTATAAGTAAGGTGGTCTCCCTCACAAAGCTTACAAGGAAACTTGGGCTTATGTTTTGAACGGGTAGTCTTTTCAACAGTGTGAACATGACTCGCAGTGGCTGACAGATTGTCTTCAGCATGAACCATAGAGGCTGAGAGACTGCCCCCAGTATGACTTGCGGAGGCTGAGGGACTGGGTCCAACATGACTTGTAGAGGTTGGACGGGCACCATCAACATGAACAACAGATTTTGAATGGTTAGGATCAATCTGCTTTACAGCAGTTGAGTGTGTGCCCCCAGCATGAACAACAGAGGCTGGGTGGATGGGTCCAACATGAACAACAGAGGTTGGATGGGGAGGTTCAACTTGAACAACAGAGGTTGAACGGGTACCCTCAGCATGAACTGCAGAGGCTGAGTGACTAGATCCGACATGACCTGGAAAGGTTGGAAGGATCTCACCATCATGATCAACAGATGCTAGATGGAGAAGATCAACTTGACTTGCAAAGATTGAGTGCTTAGATCCAACATGATCTGCAGAGGTTGGATGGGTGCCCCCAGCATGAACAACAGAGGCTGGGTAGTAAGGTTCAACTTGACATGTAGAGGTTGAACGGGTGCCCCCTTGCTTATGTGCTTTCTTCCTATTCCTCCTTCTTTTACTCCTTTTAGACTACCGGTTACTAGTATCAGTACTTTCACCGCATGAGGTAGAAGGAGGAGGAGAATTAACTACAGGTGAAGGGGAAGCAGTGTTTTGATGCTCTTGATATAAGGAGCTTACTTGAGAAGCATCAAGAGCATTCAGGACAGTTGGAGTGGAAAACAACCACACCGGTAGCCCTAGGTGAATCCAGGAAGATTCAAGGTGGCCATCAAGGGAACACCAACATTCCCCGTGAGAGGAATAGTGCAAGGAGTTCCCAGCATGGGGATCTCTTGGTTGGTGTTCAAAGGGGTGCTAGCCATAGTTTCAAAACAAGAGCCAAAGTCTGAGGTTGATAAGCAACCAAAATTACAAAGCATACACCTAAAGGCACACTAAGTACAGACAAACCACACAGCACTCACTAAAAATTCCTAAAGCCAAACAGACAAATAGGTATAAGATATACTTTCCAGAAGAAAGCTGATGAATGATTACTTGGTGTAGTTGAGGTGGTTCTCAGGAACAAGCGGAGGAATCACCCACCACCCTCCTGCACTTTCCACAAGGGTTACCTTCCAAGCCCATCCAAGGTCAACCAGAAATAACCTTCCGGTGTACTTGTGTATGAACCCAAGATGTCAAAGAGACTAGAGGCTACCTTAACTAAATTGACAGTCTGGGGGGACAGTCGTCAGCCGAACTCGTACGCATGGGCAGGGTAGCTGAGCCCGAAACTCTGTCTAGGACAGAATCCCCAGATGCGTAAAAGTCCTAAGTTACGTTTTGACAAGGATTCAGAGGGTTATCTCCTCTGTCCAAGCCTCCATGCGGCCTAGTGCTTAACTCCCATTTGAGAGGAGCTTCCCAGATACAATCAATGTAGAAAAGGATTTACCTAGTGATAGGCCAACTACGTCTGAATTTAACACTTGTGGGGAGTTTAAACTCCCTATCCCACAAGTCTATCCTAAGCTAGTTGGTGCATGACCCTATAAAATAAAACTTGCTAATAATTTTTAAAATTATATCGTTTATTTTAAGGGCTGTTTTTAGTTAGAGGGTAAATGGCATGAAACTTATGTGGTGTTTTGACTCAAAAATTGAAACAAAATGACTAAGCAAAGAGATATGAAATGCAAAAAGAAAAAACTATTCTCTTTATTTTTCTTTTTCAAATAGAAAACTTGAAAGCCACAAAAGATCAAATCTTTTTATATTTTTTCAAAAACAATGATATGCTATGCAATCTAGACTAAAAACCTAATCTACATGCATATAAAGAAAACATGTGTTTTTGTCTTTTTCTTTTATAAATGCAAAAGAAAAATCAGCCTATCAACTAATGCAAGCAAGTACTGAAAGCAAAGCAAATAGACAACTACTCTACACCCCAAAAACAAATCCTAGGTCTCCCTAAAAGTTGAATATAAACCTCTCTTGAAAGGAAGGCTCACAAAGATAGACAAGCCAACAACTTTGGAATGAAGAGACTGAGCAATAAGATTGACATAAAAAAAGTTCAACAAGTCCCAAGTATCAATCTAAACCTACCAACAAAGGCTGCTCAGTACCTTGTCCAACAAGGTCAAGCCAAAGAAGGAGGTAGGGGGAAAGCAGAAAAAACTAGTATACGTTCTTTTTAATTTTCTTTTATAAAAGCAAAAGAAAAACTACCTACAAACTAAAATCACGCAAATAACAATAACAAAGCAAAAGGATCTCTACTATACAACCACCAAACAAACTCTAGACTGAACTAAAGTCAGCATAAACCCTACTTGGGAGGAAGTCTTGCATAAAAGACAAGTCAACTATTTTGGCAAGGTGAAGTTAACCAACAAAAGAAGAAGGAAACCAACACCCACAAGCTTCTGAACTCAGACAAAGATCACTAACAGAGGCTGACCAGAAACATACGCCAAAAATCAAAACAAGCAGAGGAGGCGGAGGAAGAGAAAAGAACAACCCAAATGCTATAAAAGGCTAAAAACTCTAGCATGCACCTAAGATGCACTAGGCTGGAGCGAACTTGAATCAAATAAACTGTATAAAAGAAAAGAACTGAAACACACAGGCTAACAAAACCAAAAGACAACCAACTAAGGAAGGCTAGGAACCCTAGCTTGGGTGCAAGCAATGACAAGAATCACTGCAGGCTTACAAAGGCAAGTCATTCACGACTTTGCCTTAAGGAGAGTCGCGTGTCATTCGCGACTTTGCCTTAAGGAGAGTCGCGTATACACAAAAAAATGCATTTTAAGGGTATTTCTGGGAATTTTCAGACTTGGTGTCTTCTGGAAAGTTTTAGCTAACTGGAATACCTTTCCAACGATGTATAAATGAAGTCAAACGGAGTTACAAAACTCAAGATATGGGTCCTCCAAGATAGGTGTTTTTTTAGTGACTTTCAATGACTTTCATGAAGTGTCGTCATGGAAATGTCGACATGCGACGGAATCATGGGAAAGTGGTCACAGGCAGAGAAGTGTCATTTTGAGCTATAACAAGGGTGGATAGAATCAACGGTGTAGATTTCTTTTGGGAAAGATCTAAGGTTCAAAATCATTTCGCATGGGAGACATGCTCACTCTGAGTTTGGAGATGAATTTGAGAAATTGGTTAAAATAAAAGAATATCAATGGATTTGTAGAGGCCGTATCTAGATCCATGGTCACAATTTGATTTCAGATGATGAGCTACAGGAAGAATAAGGGATAAATGGTCACAGCGTGACGGATCCAACATATAAATATGGGTGCAAAGCACCATAGAAAGGACTTTTGGCTGGTGAAATGAATGCTAGACTATTTTGTAAAAGAGATAACTATTTTCTAATAAGAAGGATCATTTTGCTAGAAGAAAGGCCTGCATAGAGATTTACTCGAAATGTGTGGAATGCATCATGTAGAACTATTTCTTCTTGCTTTTGTACATCATATAGTGAGATTGTTCTAACTTCTTGGAACTATTTCCTTGGTCATGAATGATTTGTTGTTTGTATAAATTTCTGTGTAATGGCAGCATAATAAATGGTTTAATTATATCAGAGCTGTCTTTGGTATTCTTTCTGTTGTTAATGTAATTATTGTGTTGGAACAGCTTCTGTTAGACTTATATGAACATTTTCAGTATATTACTCTGAACTCTAAATTTGCTCCCTGCAGGGATAGAATAGATTAGTTTTATATCTATATTTAAAGAAGTGATTGAGGTTATTTTGCATCATCCACCTTCATTTAGCTTAGGCATCTGTATTTCATTCATTTAAACAAAAACTAGATAAACGTTCGACCGGAACATAACCGATAAAATATTTAAACAACTTAATCGATGGTAGTTGGACAATAAACCGGATGGATTCCCCATGCCAAACGAAGGATGATCTAATTGGGATTGTTCACCATGGAGAATCCCTACTGTCGGTACCTGTTATTTTTTCATTCATCAATAGATTTGGCGCTAGAAGGAGGGCAGCTAGTGCATGGCTAGTAGAGGAAATTTGTTTTTAAGAGAAGATTACACTCGAACAACAACTGAAAAGAATTTCTCTAAATATTTTATTCCTGAATTTAAAGAACAAGAACAGAGACGTTCTAAGAAAGAAGAATTAGAACGTGTGTATGATGTCCCATTTGAGGAAGTAGATCAGTTTAGGAGACATACAAGATCCTACATTAAGAAACTTGGGGGGTTAAAAGTTATTCCTGTGTTACCTAGAAGGAAAGATTCCAGGAAAATAGGCTCATAGACTAAGGATTCAATTCTTCTAGAAAATTTGGAAGAAATGGTAGATCTATCCATCCAAGAAATTGTTCAGCCTCTCGATCAATTTGGTCCAGAATCCCCTGCAGCTTCAATATTCAGTCAATATCCACCACACTCTCCACCTCAAATTATTGCTGGAAATGTTAAACAAACCGCATGGAGCAAGAATGCCACTCAACCTGGCTGCTCCATTACATGATTTACCTAAACACCCAGAAACGGTATTACCAAAATTTGAGCTTGGAAAGGGTGTTTATGTTGAAGATCACTTAAAAGGTTTTATCTGGCTTTGAATCTTTTAAATGTTCAATATGAAGATGTTGTTTTCTGACTTTTTCCATATACTTTTGAACCTAAAGCATCTTCATGGTACTTTAGTTTGCAATATGATTCAATAATAAATTGGGATGGTTTTGAAAAGGCATTCTTAGGTAAATTCAGCTACCAGAAAACTGTAGCCACTCTCATAAAATATTTACTATCTATGAGGATGGAAAAGAAAGAAAAGGTCCAAGAATTTAATCAGAGATTCACCACTTTAATGAATAGCTTTAGTGCTACAACAAAACTAGCTGATGAGTCTCTAGTAGGATATTATACTACAACACGTTATCCACTGATAGCAATGTTTGTAAAAAGGGTTGGTAAGGTTACATTGGTAGAAAACTATGAAGAATCCAAGAAAGTAGAGGTAGATCTGGATAGTATAACAAGGAATACTCTGGAACCTAAGTTGAAACATACCACAAGCAAAAGGCCTTTGTTGTTAACTAATCCTAAAGAAGAACACTCTAATGAGCTAGAAAATGTGGTGAAAATGGTGTAGAAATCGTCAAACAAAATAGTAGACTTAGAAAAGGATAAGGAAGATAGTTCTTATAGACTCACCATTCAACCCTTATTACAAAAAAAGGAAGTGAGTGAACAATCCAAACCACCTGTACATAATTATGTTGTTTTAAATTTTAATGACGTAGGCATGGATCATTTCTGTACTTTTCACCAAGAACATCATTCTGAAAAAAAATTGTCCACAATGGATAAATTCAATGACTCTGGTTATGAATCAATTGTTAGATGCCCAGCTGGAAAATCTTGAAGAAGAAGAAGCCCAAACTAATGAGCCAGAAAAAACAAACGAAGAAACCACTATGGTATTATGGGATTGGGCACCTACTTTAGGGCTAAGTGAAGATGAACCTACTGAGGAAATTCAAGTGTCATTAGTTAATGTTACAACTAGAAGTAAAGGGTTGATAATGGATGAAAGTTTAGTACTACCTAAAATAAAGAAGATGAAAGAAAACATGAAGAAAACTCTCAGTACTACTAAAACACCACCTAAGCCTAATACATTAAATATAAATGAGACAATCCCAGTAGTTAACCAACCAATGAAGACAGTAATAAATAAATCTGAAGGTACTAGAAAAGGCTTGGTAGAGCAGGACATGGGGTATGATATCATAGAAGAAATTAAGAAAACAAAAGAAAATATCTCTCTATTCGAATTATGTAATCTGCCTCAACAAAGGAGGAAACTTCTAGAAGCTTTTGATCCACAACCTAATAGTATCCCAGAAGCTATCGAAACTGATACTGAAATTAATGAAGCAAGCATTGGAGGAAAATCTAAATCTCATACTTTTACTTTTCTATTGTCATTTGAAATTTTTAATCATAACGTGCATAATTGTTTGGTAGATTCTGTAGCTTTGTCAAATGTCATGCCACTTTCAATATGTAAGAAGATTAATGGTCATCCCACACCATCTCCATCTTGGATAATTCAGCTAGATAGATATGTTGTTAAAGTCATAGGGGAAATGAAAGATGTGTTGATTCGATTATCTGCAAACCCTAGATTTTATCAATTCATAGATATCATGGTGGTTGATATACCGGAAGCTTATGGATTAATTTTAACCAGGGACTGGTCAATGAAACTTAATGGATATTTTGCAATGGATTGGTCTCACACATTGATGCCACACCAAAATGTTCAAAATCAGATTAAGATACTGAGGGAACCACACATGAAACATAATGTGACTCATTTGGAAGGAAATAACGAACCTGTGAATTTCTCACGTTCAATTTTGGGAAATTACTTTTTGGTGCTTGAACTAGGAAACTATCAAGCCAAACAAGTTAGTCAAGAATCAAATATGCAATTCGATCTCCTTCGATTTTCATACACTGGTGATATTGATTGTAATATAGTAGACTTATTTACTAATGTAGGAGATGCTACTAACTTTGTAAATTTAGAAGCTAGATTTTGGGTTTTGTATTTTTATGGTTCCAAAACACAAGGGGGATCAGGGGCTAGTTGTGTCCTTGTTGATCCTGAAAAGAATAAATATTTCCTCTCTTGTAGACTAGAGTTTGATTACACAAATAATACTACTCAGTACAAAGCTCTAGTTCAAGGCCTGAAGAAATCCATTGGGTTAGAAGTAAAAAATTTGAAAGTTTTTGGTGATTCTAAGATAGTTGTTAGACAAGTAAGAAACACCATTCATTTTTTATCTTCGCATATTAAAGGATACCAGTCTGAGGTCTGGAATTTGATTATGCACTTCAATGCTTTCAATATAAATTCAGTACCTAGATTGAAAAACATTGTAGCTGGTTTATTAGCCACTTTTGCTTCTAGATTAGTACCAACTAATAACAAGTGTTCTATTGAATTGATTTTCATGCCATCAATACCTGACAATGTTACAAATCTAAGCATATTCGATGACGATGAGTAGATTATCAATTTTTTTACGAATGAAGAATCTTTTAAAGAATCAATAATTAATGAAGAAGAACATTTGTCAGGTTTACAAAATGAAGATGCAGTTAGGGGAAATTCCATGCCTAAAGAAGTAAGAACCCTCGAAGGGATGTTTGATTTGTGGAGTAAATTCTGAACACCAGCCAATGTGAAGATGAACAGTTCATCAATGCAATATGAGCTGATAAATCTGGCATCAAAAGCCGAACCCAAATATGTCAATTTGGGAAAATGTTGCTCGCATGGAGAAAGATGTAAGTTCATCAAGTTGTTTCAACAATATAATGACATATTCACTTGGACGTATGAAGATCTGAAGACTTATGACACTCCCATCATCCAGCATGTGATTCTCATCAAAACAGAAGCAAAACTATTTCAGCAACAACTTAGACAAATGCACACGAAGTTAGAACCTCTGATCCAAAACAAATTAAATAAGTTACTGCATGCAAAGATCATATTCAAGGTTCGTCATTCCAAATGGATGGCCAATCTAGTCCCGATGAGGAAAAATTCAGGAGAAATAAGGCTGTGTGTTGACTTCCTGAACTTTAAAATAGCATCAGATAAAGATAACTATCTGGTTCCACCAATGGAATAGATTTTACAAATGGTTTCAAGCTCATAAATGTTCTCCCTGTTAGATGGAATTTCAAGTTATAATTAACTATTAGTGGCAGCACAAGACTGATTAAAGACAACATTTCGTACAAAGTGGGTAACATTCACTTATAGAAGAATGCCTTTTGGCCTCATGAACGTTCAATCCGCATTTCATAGGGCCATGGGCATTACATTCAGAGGTTTAAGTGGCCACTATGTAGTAGTGTACTTAGATGATGTAACAGTTTTCTCCAAGAGAAGAGAATACCATGTTTTTCACTTGAAACGGATTTTTTATTGTTGTAGAAAATATGGTATATCTCTGAACCCAAAGAAGAGCATCTTCACAGTTGTCACATGCCCCAATTTGCAAAAAACAAATTATGTTTTTAGAAAGATTATGTTACATTTTATGTTAAAGTTTGTAATTAATGACCAAGTGGGGTCAAGGATAATCTATTGTAATTGTTGAATATTTTATTAATAAATAAATGAAAGATGAGACAACATATTAGGGAACCTGTTAAATGAGTGTTTTACTGGTCACTTGATGGAGAAGGCTGGGTTGAGAGAATATTGACACTTGGAAACATCCTCAAACTACTTCTAGCTGTTGCAGGTGGCAACTTCCCTGTTTTTGTGGTCATGTTCCCCAAGAAAGTGGAACAAGAGCAAGTGGCTCGTTAAGAAAAAATTGACCCAAAAGACCTAGGCATGCTAATAAAACTTCCCATTGAAGATAAATGAGGCTTCTCATTATGGATTTGTGAACATTCTGAGTGAATGAAGTGCACAAGAGAATTCGATGGAGGGGACTAGCTGAAGTATGTTTTGAGTGGAAAAGTGTTGAAGACCTGAACTAGTGCAACTATTCTAAGCTGAGTTCATACTGCTGCAGGAATAATTGACTTACTGCTAAACACTCGATGGAGTTGCAGATGATTACTAGACTACATCTCTCACCTAGTACTTCTACCAAGTGGACCAAGAGACAAGCTCGGGGGTCCTGAGAATTGCAGTCCAGCTTTTCTCCAGGAGTTGGTTGGGAGGAACAAGTTCCTTAAGTTGTTGTCACCTCGTCTGTATTTCCAGGTTCTACTTGTTTTATTCAGCTATCTAAGTATTTACTGTTAACTGGAAAGTTTATGTTTAATCATTGATATGTTATGCCTCTGATTTTATTGTTGCTAGGGTTAGCTTAGGAGGAATGTATATGTTGGGAAAAGTTAGTAAGATTCTAAACTAGTTTAGTTAGGGTGAATGATTAGAAGTATTCTGATATAATCGATAGATAGAAAGAAAATACCTAAACTGTATTTTTCCACACCTTTTACAAGGTAGTACTCTAGTACAGTAGGTTAGTTTATTTTCAGAAAAAGAATTTGAATGAAGTATGCATATAAATGAAATTGTTAACTACTACAGGTTCATATGTATAGATTGTTTGTATGTTTCTTTTATACTTTTCATTTAGTTAGAGTATTTAAACAAATTAAATAGAGACAGATAGGAAAGAGCTAAGGGTATTACACACTAGTCTGTGTAATGATTTACACAATAAATCAAAATTTATATTATAAATCTAATATTTTAATAATAAAGAGATAATATAGAAACAAGAAATTATCATGATTCAGTTTAACTTAAAAGAAACAGTATACAGGGATAAACATTTTCCAAATTAGTTCATCTAATTGAAAATGCAAACTAGGGTTAACTAAAAATGAAATACTAGCTCTGTAATTATTTAAAGAAGATTTAGGGTTGTAAAATAACTTATGTAAAAGAACTGTTCTTTTCATAATTTAATAAATTCAAAATCTACCTACTCTATTCTATACAACCATAAGCATCATTTACATGTTTGTATGGAGTTACATACTTCAACTATGAGTATTTATAAATATCAAAAACCTGAGAGTATATTTCCGAGAGTACAGAAAAGAATTAAATTATTCAACTAATATTTTTCCTCTATTTTATTTAGTGCATAAATCATTACTAGTTTAATAACTATGTTACTATCTAAAAACACCACTCTCAAAAACCCTCAAGATATAATCCACTTAAAAAGAAAAACAAACTAACTAAAAGTTTACTTAACCCTAAACCCTCGAAAGGTTAATTACAACAAAAATAATTAAGTAACCACAATATATAATATATTACCAAAACAAAGACACAGTCAACCAGCTTTAAGCTATAAGAAATCTTTAAGATTGAAAAACTGAATTGAATTAGTTACGACCTTATGGCCTTTTTACATTACAATTCAAGGATTAAAATCCTATTTCAAAAAGTATCATCACTACAAACAGAATTCACATTAGACAACATTTGTCTCGGATAAGAAATCCCTATCCAAGCATTGCTAAAACAGCCACTATGGCTTCATAATTTTTAAACCAATCAGCATATAACGACCCTAGGCCATTCCAAGCTTTTACGTTGTAGTAAATCACAACTGAGTTGAAGGACCTTTAAACCTACAAACTCCATCAACAAAATCAACACTATAAACCATTGCAAGAGAACCTCAGTGAAACCAAGGCTTCCCAGGAGAATCGTTGTTGTTGAGTCCCTTCTCTTTACTATTTTCAATCCTGTTTATCCTTTAAACTGCAGTCTGCAAATGATTCTGAACACAAAAACATAAATTACTAATAACCAGTGATAATAATGAAAGAAACTAACTGAATAGTGCAATAATGGTTAAGATAGAAAAGAATTTTTATACCTGAGAATTATCCTCTTTCTCTATTGTGAGAAGACGAGTTTTAAAACCCCAGCCACCTATTGCGAAGACAACAAGCTTCATAAAGGCATTGATAGGACAGTTTACAGCACACAGTTCTCACTTTCAAACCCTCGACTACCCTTCAAAGAACGATGAGCTTCTAGAAAACTCTGATAGAGGAAAATGCAACATACAAAGCTCAAGACTGAAACCAAAACCTCGATGGGAAAAGTCAAATGCCAACCGAGAGCTAAGCAATAAAACAGTAAAACCTAACCAGTGAAACCACACTACGATGATGCTAGAGCCATGCTCATCTCTTTATCTTACCAAAATACCAAAGACCAAGTAACAGCACTTGCAGAGGCAAAGATATGGCAAATGCATCGATGTTTCAAGCCAAGCAATGGCGAGAAGAGGAGCACGATTACAAAATAGAGCAAGCATCCAAATTTGCCTCTACGTGAAGAAGGGAAAGACCTTTGACAGTGAGGTTTATACTTTAGTTTGAAAAAGAGATAGAGTGGACATGAGCCTGCAGCCTCTCTTCCAGAGCAAGGTAAAAGATAGGATAGAGGCAAAAATTTAGGGTTTAGAGAGACTTTATAACCAAAATCCAAAGTCAAAACCCCATCGAATGTACATCGAACACGTAGCTCCAAATACTTTTGCAATGGATGGGTTAGGCACTATAGTTCAAAACCCTCTCTCTAATCCTGCACATATTATTGTATATAAGTTATTATCATATTGTATTTCAGCATGTTTCCCTTATTATTGTTTTGGATTATGTTTGTTAAACCAAAATAAATAGTATGGGAGGGAGTCACGAAACTAGGGTTTAACATAAACTAGAACCTTTAAAAGGGTATAAGAAAACTTATATAGGTTTATGATTTCTCTCATATTAAATAATGCTTAGTATTCAATTCTAGAAAGATACAAAAATGGAGAATGAACCAATGATATGTATATACTTGTATCTATAGATATTATCTAGCTAGGACTGCAGTCTATGCATGGAATTACGAATACTGGTATATGATTTCATTAATAAAACTCATATGAGATGAGAATCCATATAAATTAAAATAGGGTAGACCTCTATGAGGTTTAATTATTCTTTCCTTATGATAAAAAGTATTAACACTCAGTTTAAAGAAAAGCATCGGTAATAAAACATTTCAAGTTCTTAAAGGTACTTGAATAGTTATAACAGTACTATTTACCAAGTACTAGTGTTAATGTTAAGTTTAGGCCAAAGTATTTTACAACCACTTTTGGATCATAGATCTTCTAGGTTACCGTAACCATTTATTTCTAGAAAGGAATCTGTTCCACAAGATACTTATACTAGAATTTACATACAACTTTCAACTGAAAATCACAGGATGAAAGCTAAATGAACAAATTCTATGATAGTAAGCGTAACGGAGCTAAATCTAGTTTACTGAAATATTGTTATTACTAAAAATTATGTAGGTTTCTAACAATAAAATATCAATGATACCTCTTACTTGGTTCAAGCTGCAAAACAATTAACTTAACTAGCATTTTATTCTATGCTAGTTGAATGATAATCTTGATCTGGAAATACTAGTAACAAAACTGTTTACCTGTATAGAACCTGTAAAAGAAGCATCACTTCACTGCATTAGCTGTAAGCTAAGTAAGCCCCAATATCAACTAAAGTTCTTTCCTACTTGTTATAATATATTAAAACATACTTAGTAACAAGTTTAGATATAGTATTCTTTCTCTGTCATTTTAAAACTTAAACTTCTAAATTCAAAATCCTTAACATGGAAATATGAAGATAAACAAATAATTTATACATAACTAGAGAATTACAAATGTTTAGTTCTAGATAATACTATTTAAAGTAACCATTAGCAGTTATTGGTTCTTAGGCAGTGACGACTATGAACATCTTAGGTTACATGAAAAAATTTATTTTTTTACGAATTTTTGGGCTATTACAGCAGTTCTTGAAGGAAAATTGTTGGGACACATCTCAAAGAAGGGAATCTCAATATATATAGAGATATTTGAGGCTATAACTCATATTCCTATGCCCCATAATAAGAAATCTATGCAATCATTTATGGGCACAATAAATTTTGTTCAGAGGTTTATCCCTAATTTTACTCAAATTGTGAAGCCTCTGCAGCAAGTGGTGAAGCAAAGTGTACAGTTCAAGTGGACTGACATTGAGAAAGATTCCTTTAAAGATATCAAAACAACAATATCTCATGCACCTTCTTTGAGGAGTCCATACTTTGAAAAGGGATTTATTTTATACACCTTTTCTTCGGACAACTCTCTTGCAGCAGTGCATACGCAAAAAGGAAAATTGGCAGATGAATACCCAATATCATTCATGAGCACTGGATTACAAGGGGATGAATTGAATTACCCAGCCGTGGACAAACCAGCATATGCAATTTTCAAGGGAGCAAAACAATTCAGGCCCTATATTTTAAAAAATAAAACAAAAGTTGTAGTTTGTCACCCAGCTGTTAGGTCTCTTTTTCTGCAGAAAGAATTGGGTGAGAGAAGAGGGAATTGGGTGACTTCCCTACAAGAGTATGACCTGAAATTCAAACCAACTACCATCATTAAAGGTCAAGGGTGTGCAATTTCCTAGCAGATAATCACACTAATAAATATTTTGATTGGGATAATGAAGTTGGATTGAACTTGATTGATGTATTTCCTATATTTATTGCTCCTGGATCTTGGTACAGAGATATGGTGTACTATCTTCAAAAAGGATATCTACCGGAGCATTGGAACTTCAAGTAGAGAAGGGAAATTTGTTTGAAGTCAGCCTTTTATCAAATAATGGATGGAGTGATTTTCAAAAAAAAATAATTATGATATAGTTTTTCTCAGATGTCGAGAGAGAGAGGATGCCTCTAAAATAGTCAAATCACAAGTGAATTTAGCCTGAAATACGACAGCTTAAATGTCTAAAATTTGACAAAGACACGTTTGTTATTCAACACCAACAATTTTTTTTCATTGGTGGGATTTCGTTGGTATTCAACACCGTCTAAACCTCGTCGATCTTTCGACACATCTCATCATAAATTGGGGAAGTCTTACATCAATTGGGTGTCGAATTTTCGACGGCTTTGTGTCGAATACCCTAGTGCTTGTCGTCTATTTCTACAGCATATCATCCTAAATTATTGAACTCTTACATCAATTAACTGTCGAATGTTCGACCGCTTGGCATCGAATACCCGACGGACGGTTGTCGAAGATCACTTCCATCCGACAACGTATCATCCTAAACTGAAGAACTCTTGCATCAATTAGGTGTCAAATTTTCTATGGAGTGGCATCAAATACGCTACGGCTGGTTGTATGAAATCATCGTCAAATATCATGCGAGATGAGTCAAAAGTATGACAGATAGTAGATGTCGATAGCATAGCAGCGTTGTCGGCTTGGATGGATATCCGATGACAGCTGCCATTCCTAAGATGTCAAAAAACAGACTATCTAGTATAAATTAATAAAAAAAGAACCCTTTCCATTTTGATTTGGAATAGGGGGTCCTATAAACTGGTTTTAATCTGAAGAGGGGGTCCTATAGACTAGTTTTAATCTGAAGAGGGGGTCCTATAGACGGCTTTTAATATGAAATGGGAATTATAGTTCTCTTTAAACACAAAAGTTTAGTTCTCCTTCAACATGGAAAGGATTTGTTGCTATGGTTGTTAACGCTGCCAATACTAGCAAGTTGTGGCAACAATGTTTAGGCTATACAAACATTGGGTTATTATGACATATGAGTCATTTTCAAATTGTTGAATGCATTCCATAATTTGAAATTCCTAGTGGTCTCTGTGAAGCATGTATATTGGGGGAACATCATTAAGAGTCCCTTCTTAAAGAGAGGCATGTGTCTCAAACTCTTGTAGTGGTTCATAGTTACATTTGTGGGCCTATGACCACTCAATCTCTTGGTGAAGCTAAATAATTCCTTACCTTTACTACTTATTTTTCCCCTCTTATTGGGATATATATTGTTCAATCTGGGGATGATATTTTTGGAAAATTCAAGGATTTTAAACTACCACTAAAGAATCAACCTGAAGGATGAGACAAAGATCAAGTGTCTTAGGGTAGATTGTAGAGGAGGTTATATTAGTGGTACTTTCCAAACATTTCTCAAATATTATGATATCTCTTGGCATGATACTCTTTCACGACAAGACTTAGTCATTGTCAAGAAGATTAAAGCTATTCTATAGAGGGATTAGCATCTTCTTCAAGATAAGAAAATGGAGCCAAAATTCTGGGGAGAAGCAATGGTTTGTGGATCTCACATCATCAACCAAATTCCTACTCATGTAATTCAAGGTATGAATCCATAAGATAAATGGTATGGCTCCAAACCAACATTTTCACACTTTAAAATGTTTGGATCAAGTGCATGGACCCATCTTCCCAAGGCAAAGTGAAACAAATTAGAACCCAAAAATCAGAATTGGGTTCTAGTAGATTACAAATAAATTCCAAAGGCATATAATTTATATGATCCCTTCATTCATGAAGTTATAAAAAAAAACAATGTGGAATTTAAAGAATTCCTTTGTCATGGTTTGCAAGGATATTTCCTACTACTTTCTATAGATGTTTTGTAGACAATTTCAATGGATGTCTGTCCCTATATGTTTTGCAGACAATTTCAATTGATGTCTCTCCTCCACACTTTGATGATGATTATGTTACTAAAAGTGTTTCCTCAAGTAGTCTTTCTACATAGACAAGTCAAATCGAAATTGATAGTGATACTCTCACTGACTCGCCTTCCTAAAGGTGAACTTGGACCTCGTCAACATTAAGCTACTATAGAGTATCTTCTCACCAAAGTTGACACCACTAGAGACCCCTCTACTTTTAATTAGGCCAAAACCCCCCTTAATAAGAAGTAGCTATGGTTGTTGACTATGAGTCTTTGATAAAAAATTAGAAGTGGGAATTGGTTCCTTTACTTAAGGATAAGAATGTTGTTGGTTGTAAATGGGTCTATAAGAACCATATATGGTGTTGATGCATAGAATGACAAGCATAAGCCCACGCTTGTTGTGAAAGGTTTCTCATAGAAATAAGGTATTGATTACAATGAAAAATTTTCTTTGGTTCCCAGGATGTACTCTATCTATATTATTGTATCATTAGTTTCATCTCAAAGAAATGAGGTTCATTAGATTAATGTCAAAAGTGCTTTCCTTCATGGCGATATTTAAGAACCACTAGGGCTTGTTCAAGAAGGTTCTATTTATGCACAGCCTAGCAGTCAAAGGATTGGTAAGGTAATCGACTACTAAATCGTCACAACTAAGGATTTTCCTCCCTATGTGTCACTACCTAAAGAAACTAATATTTTAGGTTTCTTAGGTCCAAGGGAGAGACCCTAGCCCATCGTTTTCTAAGGCTAACTAGAATAACTTAACTAAGCACAAATACCAATCTAGCTCTATTTTTAGAGGAAAGGGTATCTAAACTAGGGATAATAAATTTATATACAAGACACACTTGAGTTTTCAATGATGTGTAAGATGTGCTATTAGCAATAAAATATATGATACAATGAAATATAAAGCATTTACAAATAAAATAGACAATTGGAGCTTCTTGAATACATTACAATCCCAAATCCCAACAAGGCTTGATAGTCACAAGGATTTCCAAGCTACTATATTCCTTCCATCCACCCACAAGATCCAACGATGATGCTCAACCCAATATTTCATAGCACCAAGATTCTCACTTTGTCGTTTGAGCCAAAATATCGCACAATAATATCCAATATGAAATATTCAATGTATCATTTACATTCAACTATAACTCATAGCATTAATCAAATCAATATTCAATGAAATATGAAAGTAACAGCACTTGATATGGTATCTTAATAACTCAATGATAAATTTAACAATGTATTAGGAAACCAATCCACACGAGATTTTAATATGTCAATACTTATGACTAGCAAATCCTCCATAGGTTTAATCACTTATGATCATAAAGGCATTCATTCCAATACAAACAAAGATCATGTCATTAGTCTAGAAATGAACCACAACTAGTGGTGGAGAAATCACTTTGATAACAAGGTGAGTATATTAGCAATGCAAATGACAAGTACTAGTTCATTCAACACATCACCAATATATACAAGTCATTGAATAATATGATAAATATATCCACTTGACTCAAATATTAGATCTCTATCAAGTTATTGATCTTACTCAAGTATCTTAGTATTTCAAAGCAATGTTTCATAAACCAATTACTATAAGTTATCCTTCTTAGAGATGTGATTATGTGGTAAAAGTATCGCTCTTATATCATTTCACTTATGGCATTTAAAATGATTGCAACTTGAATGTGACACACAACTCTTACATGATGTGAGAAATAAGGGTAAGTATCCACTACAAAAATAGAATGCATATCATTGACTACAAGCCTCCACATATAAGTCATTTACCTTCATTATAATCTCAAAGACAAACATATATGTTGTATATTTGGATCAAATATCAAGGATGTGAATTGACTAGTTTCTTTAGTGTTTATTCAAGGTTGACTCTAATCACTTTCAAACCTTCAGATCTTTAGAACCTTCATTTTGTACATAGCCAAAAAATCAATCAAACACAAGGGTAGTTATTCTGAGGATTGAGCATGGGAGTTGGCTAGGCTCCCCATAGGCATGCAGAACCTGTGTGATATGCCCTCTCCTTGATCCTATGATCTTGATGACTCTCTTTCTCTTAATGTGTTGCAGGGGCAGTTTACAAGTTAAAAGAATATTGTAATCCTTCAACTAGCATAGAATATAATTGTCTATCTTAAAAATATATGACTTCGTAAATTTTAGGATTGTCTTCATTTATATACTAAGTTAACACAAGAATAAATACAAGTCAACACATACTTCAATTTCATTTATCATTCATGCTTTTCATATGTTAAAGTGGATATTAGGTAAGATGTCTATACCAAAAATAAATTAACGGTTTCCTTTCAACTTTAGTGGGTAGTCAAAGATCTCATTTTTACCACTAGGGTATTAAGTTAGTTTCCATCATTTCCATGTATAAAGAATTATATATTTTTCCTTCAAACTAGGTGAATTCAATATAATCCTATTCTCCCAACCATTAGTTTTTCTTATTCCAGTTGATAATGATGATATCTTCTTTGAAGCCTTGGGAGAATTTCTAAATGGGTCACCCTCCAACCATATACAAATGTCATTCTCAACATCATTTCTATTGGTTTTTGTGGAAGGTGTCTTTCCACCATGATTTCTCTTTGGATAGAATATTGGCACCCAATTCCCTATTCATCAAAGTAGGTCCTTTGATTCCTAACCCCCCTTTTTTGGGTGACTGGGTCATTAGATAAGGAAAAGGGAAGAGGCATAAACGACAATTTGATTAAATAGTTAATCTTCCATGAAGATTGAGCCATTCATTATTACATTTTAATGGAATTCCTAGATGTTGGAAAGTGTTTTATTTCAATTCTTCCCAATGTATGGGTTGGTGTGTTTCACACACACTTTTATTAATGACCCCCTTCAAATTAAGGCCTCTAGAAAATAGTTGAGAATTACTTTAAACATCTTGGTTGTTATCAAGTGGAAACCCTTAGAGGCATGTGTCATTTGCAAACATGGCTCTGATTCATAGTGTTTACTTTGGATAATCAAAATTTTAGGGAGGGACCATAAGTTATTATTGCACAATATCCAAGGTGCATTCCCGTACTTTGTCAATATATAAGGATGAAATTTGGATTTCTATATTAGATATAAGAGTAAGGAAGGAGTTGATTCTTGCAACTTTGGTATGTTCCCTTGGTTCTTCAACATTCATATGGAGGACCTGCTTGATGCTAATCCATTCTTTGTTGTAAATTTCGGATGAGAATGCATACGATATAGGGTCCTTATTAGGTTCCATATTCGATATTGCATCCTCAATTTTTTCAAGGGGGATAATTTGATGAGGCTCTCATTGTTCAACTCTTGTAGTGAGCAAGGGATGTTTTCTAGCATTTCACCTTAGGTGAAATCATTGTCTGCCACACTTTATGCAAAAATAATGGCTTGATGAGGGTTATATGACACATTCTTTGTTACTAATTTTTTTTTTCTTTGTTCCATTTAGAAGGGAAAATTTTGAGATATGGTTTCATATTCATCTAAAGTTGGCTCAACTATGAAAAAACTAATGTTCTTACTACTTTCCTTAAGCTATAGGTTTCCTGGATTTAACCTCCTCCTTTGGATTATATGATATGATCAAGTTGTAATTGCTACTTTTTTTCCCTTGATTCCCCCTAGATCCCTACTTCTTCGGTTTAGTATTGTTTAAGTATCTTCTCGTTTTGTTTTCTTTCCTTTGAGGGATATATAGAATGTGTCTTCGCCCAAGTTTTAATACTTATATATTCTATTCCCAAATTTAGGACATAGATGAACGGATATGGGCAGACCATGAGTATATTTCTACGAGTATGAGTGTTTGATAAAGTGAACCAAGCATGATTATAACAAATAGTGAATGGACCAAGATCTCTATCCTTAGTGACCAAGAGAGAGGTTTTGTTGTGAGAAGACCTCTATCACTTGTGAAAGTCTTCATTGACTTCAGGTCTATGTTGATTCCATGTTGGTGATTACGTGGATGAAGAACAATCAACAAATCCATAAAGTGACTTTAAAACCTATGGCTATATAGATCAAGGAAAATTCGCATCTATTTGATATGATCACTTTTGACCATATATAGAGATCTTGGGAAACCCTACGTTTGTATCTGCAATCTAATTAGACGTGAAAAACGTATCTATTATTTTGACAACAATTTTGTTACAAAGAAAACCATTCAAAACCAACAACAAGGAACCCGTGAAGGAACCTAACAT
Source organism: Pseudotsuga menziesii (assembly GCA_001517045.1). Taxonomy (NCBI): domain Eukaryota; kingdom Viridiplantae; phylum Streptophyta; class Pinopsida; order Pinales; family Pinaceae; genus Pseudotsuga; species Pseudotsuga menziesii. Next base: position 17,710 of record LPNX010144906.1, on the reverse strand, counting down.
TTTCAAGCAACAAAACATGTTCTTCATGTTTTTTTACTTCTATGCATATTTGATCATTTCTAAGCATATTTGATATATTATATTATCAATTCAAGCAAGTAAAAATTATAGGGAACAAAAAATGATAGAAATTGAGCAAGTATGGAATACAATTCAAATAAACTGAAGCAAAATATGTATGAGAACTAGGAATATGTTGACGATACTATTTATAATTTTTTTTGTTACAACTTACCTTGATTTGTGGAGATTCGCACTGTCTTCTTTTGCTTTTCCTTTCAAAGCATCATTCAACATACTACAAATATTTTCATGTTGCAATAATTTCATGTTAGGACCCATCAAATAAATATTTGCCTATTTATGAAAATAACAAAACGAAGCTAAAGAAATACAGCTTGAGTAGTTTGTCTCAATGATTAAAAACAACAATAATAATGAACATTTAACTGTTGATGAACATTTTTAATTTAACAATGCAAATTACAATACCATTCAAGTAAAATAATTTGTAATAAGAGATCACCTAAGGAAACATGGAGAACCACAAAACTATGTATATCATGCCATTGATCACATCAAAACGCCAATTTTTCCCTTAAACTATGAAAATGTTTTCCAAGGCTATCTGTAACAAGTTCCAATGGATGAGTCAAATAGAAATAGTAAAATTTAAACACTACAATTATATAAATAAGTGTTTTTAATGTATACTTCCTTACCATTCATTGATCTCCTCTCTGTTTCGACAATAATTTAATATTCTCTACTCAACAGGACCAACCACATGAAGGTGGAAGCTCTTATGGCCCCTCCCCCTCTCACATCACTCTCAATTCCCCAAACCCAATGCTTCTACTTGCAAATAAAAATTTAGTGCAAATTAATTCATTCAATAGATGATAAAAATTTTCATTAAATCATTCATTAAATCATTCATTAAACCATTTATTCATTCAATAGCTGAAAAAAACATTCATTAAACCATTCATTAAATCATCCATTAAACCATTCATTTAGTCAGTGGATGATAAAACCATTCAGTAAACCATTCATTAAAGCATTCATTTAACCATTCATTCATTAAATAGTGGAAAAAACCATGCACTACATTGTGTTATAAAAAAGAATTACTCAAAATTTCTTCAGTCACTTCTTTTTTTACTTTTCTTCTCTTTACATAATTAGCAAGAAGCGCATCTTCTGGAATTTGTCGATCGATCTACCTAGTATATTGATCACCATGTTGAACTTGCGGCAAGAGGCTCGGAATTACTACAATAATGTGAAAATGTTGCATTAATTTATTTTTGTTTTTATAATTACAAGTAATTCATTTAAAAAAAATTACAAAGGTGTTTTTTTACCTGGCATGGGCACATCATGTCCATCATTATCCTGTCTAGGCTCAACCTATACAATGTTACCTGCATCTACATGCTCTGCAGTATAATTATGGAGAATTACAATTAATGTTCACCATCTACAATTATCTATACAAAACAATAGCATATTAATAAATTCATTACTAGGAATCGAAGCATGATCTTCGACTGGTTGGTGTACAACCTCGACATTAACGGGATCATTACTTTCCTGCTCAAAATAGAATAAATAGTTTATGTTAATTTTTAATAACAAATACATTTCATGAGAATTAATAAATTTTCATTAAACTATATAGTTTTTATATACCTGCGCACCAGATGGATCACCAGAAGACTGTGTATCCCCGGAAAATCTTTTTCGACATTCAACAACAGCTTCAAATCCATGTTGGAAGCCAAGCTTCAAGTCTTCCTGAGTTCGCAATTATTTGAATCGGTCGGCCTACATATTTGCATAACATCATTAATTTTACATTTTGTGCTGGAATAAAACGAAAATAATTTTCTATTTATTATTTGGATGCAGTATCGGGTTTTCGATACTTACAAATCATACTGCCAAATTCGAATAACCACCAGGCCCAATCTTGTGTTGACCAATTTTTTCCAGTCTTGCCTTTGTGTCCTTTGATGTGTATGACAGCCTAATCAAGTGTTGAATTACGTTAGTCGATGTTCCAAATTTGATATAAAAATAATAATAATAAGGCTTACTATTACATTGTGGAATGTATTGCATACCTCCCTGTGCCTAGTGGTATCTTTCTTGTTTTTCTTGGACCCTTCTCTTTTCCATCTTCCACTAGGGATTTCCACTCCCTTGATGGAATCATCGGAGGGCGCTCATACCTAGGTTTCTTTTCTAGGTGAACCCTATATTGGTCTCAGACAATGTTAATATGTTGTCCAGCCTTCTTTAGGACCTTCGTTGTATCGAAGGTATCTTTTTTTAATACACAAACCAGTCGATTAGTCAGCTCGTCCTTTAAATATTTTGGTTGTCTCTCCCACCTTGTGTGGATGGTGGGACTGAATATTTCCAAGGCCAGATCATTTATATTTTTATAAAATACATCATTTTCTGCAAAATAATCATGTCATCATTAGTTTAAAAATAATAATTATTGGTATATTAGAAACAAATTATAAAAACTAAATTGAACAATCTATAATTACCCGAAATCTTCTCTATCTTTATTGAAACGAGTTCCTCGTTCACCAAAAATGTTGTCACTATTGAACTCGTGCTAGTAACATGAGAAGATCTCGGAAATGTTGCTTCAACATCAGCATTAGTATCAAACCCTGCCTCCACCCCTTCTTTTGCATGATCTATTGTGCGTCGGTTAGCATCGGTTGCACCTTCATCTGGCCTCGGGGGTGTTGCAGAGCATGTTGTCGACTGTTCGTTGGACAACAAGGGTGCAGTATGTGGTGTATGTGGAGTGTTTTTCTCACTGGTACCAACACCGCCTTCACCACCAGTGTGTGGTCGCAAAATTTCCTGTAAATACAAACAATTGTATTATAAGTTCATTATCATATAAAATTAAAAATTATAAAGTTCTAAATGAATTCACATTATGATTCCACAACTTAATTTCAAGGCCTGGCATCTCTGTATCAACACTTGAACCTTTTCTTTCATCTCGTCTATCTATGGAATTGCCAATGCCAATGAGGCATTTCTGCATGTTGTTTTTCAAGGTATTTTGTAGCACCTTCATCAGGTCTATAGAAGAACCAATGTCATCATCATTCAACAACTCATGGACATCAAAATCTAAAGACTGTTGAGTTTTTGTTTCATAAACTAAATCATTTGTCTGCAACAAAAATATATAAAACATTGCTCAATTGTTGAAGCAATAGTCTGAGCAAAATATTATATTGACAAAAATTGCCTATCATGATAGATTCCTAGAATTACATCTAGGTTTACGTGATTCCTAGACGACGGTGTGGTCTGATCAACAGCTGGGGACTTTACTCCATCATCCACCTGCAAAAAACGTATACAACATTATCATAATGAACGCAATCGTAAAAATGAAAAAAACACATAACAAAATAAACATTATGATACATGTTTTATATGTGTTCAGTTTTGAAGTATTTAAAATGTAGAATTGCATTCATGTTTACCTGTTTCCCTAAGGCTGTAGTCGTCTGATCAACAGCTGGGGACTTTCCCTGATTATCCACCTGCAAAAAACGTAGACAACATTATCATAATGAACACAATCATAAAAATGAAAAAATACATAACAAAATAAACAATATGCTACATGTTATACATGTGTACAGTTTTAAAGTATTTAAAATTTAGAATTACATTAAGGTTTACCTGTTGCCTCGAGGCTGCAGTCATTTGATCAACTGTCGGGTGGCTTCCCCGATCAACACTCTGCATGAAAAATAGATAAGATTATATAAACTAACCGAATATACTATCGAAAAAACATAACAACATAATTGTTTGTACATATTAAATTTTTACAATGGCAATATCGACGTACACCTTCCACCTTGAGGCAATTCTAGTAACATCTACTGTGAGGGAGGTGTCTCTGACAGAACCCTGCATCAAAAAAATACTAAAAATTAACTAACGAAACCAAAATACTCACTAAAACAATTTAATAACATAACATTTGATGTATACATGTTTCCTCGCGGATTGTGTACTCATCTCACCTGCTTCTGGGGTGATGCCCCCCCCCATCACCTCCCTGCGAAGTCAACATAGGAAATTTAATAAAAAAATATAATTATCTGCTAACGAACAATCCTAAATATGTTAAAATAATTAATAAAAGGTTGGGTAAATTGTTGGATGTACCACATCCATACTAACCATGTTTGTATCTACTCAATTTAAATTGTAATCAATAAGCAGCTCTTCCCCAACAACTATTGATTTAATGGCACATACAAAGACTTGGTTTCCTTCATGCCCCTCAAATATGCAGTTGGGTTGATTAAGTGTAGACCCTAGTTGTGTATTGTTTATAAACTCCACAATATTCCTAGTTTTCTTTGGCCTTCCATCAATGTACAACGTTGCTCCTTTATTTTGATCTTTGTCTTTCAGTTGTAAATAATTTGTTGACAACCCACATCTACACATACTTCGTGTATATTGGACCAGGCACATCCAATAATTGTAGTTGTAAGAGGGCCCAACATTCTCCATCAGTTATGTGCATCTGTCGTAACCCACCTTTATGCCATCCATGCAAAACAACCCCAATCCATGTAATGGTGACACTACAATTCTATATATCCTCTTATTCACACAAAAAATAGTGTTGGCTTGAGGAATATCCCTAGGTACCCATTGTTTCACTAGATGTATGTACCTTAAGGAAACCTCGATGTCTCCTATTGTCTCATCATCATAGGAACATGAAACCCTCCTCTGAGAAAAAATTACATGTGTTTATTGAATTTTCTTCTGATCTTCTAACATCTAGTTGACATTAGAGGAAATTTCAACTCAAAATGGGCCTTTTAACTTTTATTCAAATTCCATGTCATCATGTGCTAGCCAATGAAATTGATTTAAATTTGAAATACCGTATAGGTCTTAAACACTTTTTTAATATAAATTTGGGCATAGGTATCATAAAAAAAAACTATTTTTTTTGTTTGTATTTTTGACATATCTCCTTGTGTTTTTACTCAAATTTCGATCAGGAGAGCTCATTGGATGCAGAATTAAATTCCGCATCCAACGAGTACCCACTCGGCATACTTTTGACGGAACTCGCTACCCCAAAAACAAGAAATACCTGAAAAAAATGGAATGATGACATCATCATTCCATTTTTTTCAGGTATTTCTTGTTTTTGGGGTAGCGGGGTCTGTCAAAAGTATGCCGAGTGGGTACTCGTTGGATGCGGAATTTAATTCCGCATCCAACGAGCTCTCCTGATCGAAATTTGAGTAAAAACATAGAAAGATATGTCAAAAATACAAACAAAAAAGTAGTTTTTTTCTTTTCTTCCTCCAAAATTAATAAATATTATTTTATTATTTTAACTATTATTTTATTGATTCATTTTAGGAGGCCCATTTTCAATTGAAATTTCCTCTAATGTATAGCCCTTGTAGACCTACTGGATTTCTCACTTTCCTCTAACTTTCCAAAACTCCTCTCTCTCGAGGAAGACAAGTCTGACAAATACCTATTTGGTTCTACCTACACCATGGCCGAAAAAAATTTGGCAAATAAGAGAAAAATATCAGCAAAAACTTGGATATACTTATAAGCATGACATAATAGTGATATCATTATTCTGAATAATATCAATAATTCCCTAGTATAACAGTTCATCACATATTCCTTTAACATGATATAGGTATCAAGTGGTTCCATAGAAAATGCTTCAGCCAATTTATCTCAAAATACAAACTATATCTTTTTCAAAATTCTTAGGTGTAACTTTTTTAATTTATTTTGTTTCCTCACTCAAAAATATTAAAGACCCGGTTTACGGATCTCAATATATATAATAAAATCATTTGCAAATATTTTGTAACTTTTTTCAGAAGAAAAAGAGGTGTTCCTTGATGATTGAATAGTGAATCAAAGGTAACTTGTACATAGTCCTAACAATAAGTCATTCCAGACACGAATGGAGATCATAAGTATCAAAAAAAATTCCAAGGGGAGGGATGAAACCCACAATCCCAATATGACTAAAGTAGAATACCACACAGAGAACATAAGGATCCCAACTAGCTTATCCAAGGAGACATCGAGGGTGGAGAAAACACACCCCTGAGGGGATGAAAACAAAATTTATATCCCCAGCTAAAACAAGAAATATGCTAATGTATCCCATAATTGAAAGAACCAAAAAATACTATGCCACATAAATCAAAAAGCTCTTAAAAGAACTATACCATGCCTTCCTTAATGATTTCTCCTTCTAAAAGTTAAGAAGGAGAGGAGGCCAGCCTTCATATTCAATGCTTCCTTGGATAAATGGTCTGCACTCATATTGTGCTCCATGTAGTCATGGATAAATTCATATAACAAATGAATTGAAGTTGTGGGTAGTATAGCATATGTGTCGGATTTAATAGATATCCAACAATATTGGAAATCGGATGAAGTGTCCTTCATATTAATATTATGTATTAAAAGCTATGTTCCTGAATCCTAACACTTGTGTATCTTTCTTTCCAGGAGGAAGAAAGGGAAAGGATTTTTTAAGCAAAACAACAAAAAATTGAGGTATAAAATTGCTAATTATCATTCTAGTTTGTGATGGTATTTCTAGATATTAGATATTTATTGCACACTCAGTCTTTTAGGAAAATAAAGACTAGTCTTGATTTTAGTTAGGAACTCTTTAGAAGATGGATGTACTATACTAAAGAATCAACATACAAAAACTTTCGAAGAGGAATCAAACCAAATTGACAGCAACTTCTCTTCCTTCTCTTTTGTCCATATGGCAGCCAAGTGATCTTTCAACACTATGATCCTAGCCAAGTAGCTAACCATTAATGTATCTATGTCACTCATACAAATGGTTGAAAGCTTGTTTCTCAAAAGAAACTTCCTAGGGACACTCACACTCTGGTATAATACATCCAAAACATCATATATCGAGTTGCCGGTCTTCTTCTCTACAATGTAAGTGATCAAATTTTCTGACCCAAAGTAATAATCCATACAAATCTGAAGCAACCTCAAAGCAAAATCACCAATCAAATCAAGTAGGGAAACCTTTCTAGGGTCCAAAATCTTCTTCCAAAGCACAATAGTAGTTCACACCCAACCTATAATAATTCAAGCACCTCTCCTAGGTATGAAAAAACTGAAACACCTAACTCCTCTTCACCAAGAGAGAAATCTCAGTCAACTCAACTTTAATACCATGTGGAAAATTTGAGAGTTGTTTCTTAATGAAAATTCAGACACTTCACCTCAAACTTGAGTTTCCCTGAATATATTTGGGGAACCATGTGGCTCATAAAATATTATCCATAAAAAATACAAAAGTCGAAGAAAATACATGTGGCTCATCAAATGTTATCCATAATTCCACTAGGTCATAGAAATTGTCTACTACCATCCTACATACAGTTTTGAAAACATTAAGGTATCAAAACAATACATTTTAATATTGAAAGTTGTGCAACATAATTTTGATGCATATATTTACTCTCATTTTTTAACTAATGATACCATGTGTATTTGGTAAATCAGCTTGAAGAAGATGACATATGGCCAAACAACATGCATGCATACATGTTGATTCCATGCTACGATTATGTTTTTTAATTTCTATTTGGACCAAATTTATTGTATATTCAAAAGAGACACATGGATACGGTTTAGTTGTTAGCCAATCTAGGGATAGGGTTTGGATGATTAATACAAACCTTCCAAAGGTCTATCCAAGTGTGCATCAAACAATAGTTGGGTGAATCAAACAACATTCATTGACCTTTTTTCACAATTTTTATTATAAATGTAGACTTCACATGAAAATAAGCATGCATGCACACATCTCAGATATTACTCTTTGTGATGAAATAAGCAGAGACCTTGTTACCCATGGAGCCAAAGGCTCGTTCCAACCAAAATAATCAAGCATATCCCTCTGAAAGGAAGATTCATTCTCCAAAGAAAAATTCCCTAATTGAGACAAATGCCTCACTTGAAGGTGTAGGCAAGTGTTCAATGGGTTTTTGAACCTAAACAAAATTATACTCAAACCTAAAGTTCTCTAAACATAAATATTTGTCAGCCAAATCATAAAGCATGAAATATTATTTCTAGACTCTAGCATCCATCAACTAGTACTTCCCCTGCTCATTTGTTCCATTCAAATGAATATAAAAACTTTGTACCAAATTTTAATAGAAACTATTCCAGGTTGACATAACAAGGCCAATAATAAATAGATAGACAATTGTCCATCAGTAGAAGCCAATTATATGCCAGTTGTGCTTAGCACCTGCCATTCAATGGACATCGAAAAGGATTCCCTAAAACTCAAAATGGGATGTCAAAACAGTGCCTCTATCATAAACTCGCCTTATAGATACATTATACTCCATAGAAAATATGGAGTTGCTAAAGACTTCACAAAAACTATTAAATACTCGGGATTCCACTAAGAATGACAATTATAATCAAAATTCAAAGGATATATCTCATGATGATGAATACCATTCTTTTTAATGAGGTGATGAGAAATTCTAGATTTGATGAATACCATTCTTTTTAATTCACCATGCAGTAAATTGTGGACCTCAATGTCATGAAAAAATGTGATTAATTTGAGAAACCTGTTACCACCTAAGTTGTACTTAGTGGTTTTCTATCAAGTGAGCCTGGTGAACCGGACAGGGATAACTTGTTCGGACTTCAGAGAGCCTTCAGTCTTGCTTCCGGGAAGCTTTATTGTATCATATCACATGTTCATACCCCATGGGGGAATTGTAATAGATGTTCTAGCT
>LPNX010144903.1:63653-74246 GCA_001517045.1 Pseudotsuga menziesii | reverse complement strand
TATATATATATATATATATATATATATATATATATATAATTTTAACAAGTTTCAGAACCCATCTAAATGCAGAAGTGGAGAAGTCGCCTACATGTGGCAAAACACCATTACATTATCATTTGTTAAAAAACAAAGCCAACATGGAGTAGAGAGAGAACCAATGTCATAAAAAAATTCTCTAATCACTCAAGAGCCATGCTAGTAGCATAATGGGTCTTACCTTTCGACCATAAGGGTTTCATGGACAATCCTTCACCTGTTTCTTTTGCAATTGGCAATTGAAGTTGGCAATTGAAGTCATTTTACCTTTGGGTTTTTTAAATAGCGCCCAAATTTGACACTAAAACTTCATTGCAACCACCTTTAATGTTGGAGTTGAACATTGTTTGGTTTAGGTTCGAGTCTGATGGTTTTTCCAGCTGGGGTTATAGACAGAGAATGAGTAGAGATGAGCAGCCAAATTCTCTGGAGGTTCTTCAAATGAGTTTTAACTCTCTCCAAAGGTTGTCGTAATGAACCACGTAGAAAACAAAGAAACATTAAACACTTTAGGGTTTTACTACCTTCCTTTGGATGACAGCTAGAGGCCATAGTTTTGTTCACATGGCCAGTATTAAAGGTTGTTCTTGTCACGTCCTTGTTGGCTATGGAGCCAAAAATCAGCTTTAAGTCTTGAGTCCTTGGGGAGATTATAATAAAAAAATTATAGCACTAAAAAAAGCTAAGATAGAGATGGGTTGTTATATCCATATCCTTGGGGAGCTTATAATAAAAGAGATGTTGGTTATAAAAATGTTCTTCTTAAAAGTTCCTCATTCAAGTAGTTGCTCATGAGATCGGGTAGTTGGTTCGTGATCATACGATAAAGCTAGTAGTTTTTAGTGCCTGTACAGCAGGTAGGTAGGTAGGTGGGTCTACTCGTCCTTTCTGCGCTATTGTCCTATCGAGCTCTTTCATGCTGCAGAAAACCTAAACATAAACAACCAAACATAATCTACTACAGACCTATCTTAATGAAATAAAATTATTTGGTCAAATAATGATGGCATTCGATTTCAAATTCCAACACATAACCCTTTATCACAACTTACCAAACCTCCATGGCGCATGTTATTTTATCTCATACGTTGAATGTTTACCATATTCTTGGTAGCCCATTCAATATTTTTCCAGGGTAACGAACACATTGTGTTCTCTACCAAGAGAATCTCTAAGCATTACTTTGTCAAAGTTTTGTACCCCATGTAGAAATTATTATTGAGGACCTAAAACAATGAGTAGACCTTCCTTAAAAATTATTACAATAAAACAATGAGTAGACCTGCCTGAAAAATTATTACAATTGCAATTAATGAACGCTATTCTACCATGTGTATGTGTGGGTGAGATAGTGAGGCTACTATTAGGTCTGAATAAAAAGAATGATAAAGGATAGAAACAATATTGATGAAATTTTGGAAGAACACTCAACGATTTACATGACACTTGCTGGAATTCAATAATTGTACATTTGTATTCTAGAGGACATTTTACAGAGTCCAATACACATTAAGGTAGATTTATATGATCTGACAGAGTTATTTCCTGGCGTTTTATTAATCACACAAAAAACAACTTGCCAGAAACAACCCTAGTTATAATTGCTCACAAATCTATATATATGGGGGAGGGCCTGTGGGTAGGAATTTGCATAAATGCTAATAGAGAAAATGCAAGAAACTAATGTGCAGAGAATTGCGTAACACTAAAAAAGGATAAGATAGAGATGGGTTGTTATAGCCCTATCCTTGGGGAGCTTATAATAAAAGGGACGCTGGTTATAAAAATGTTCTTCTTAAAAGTTCCTCATTCAAGTAGTTGCTCGTGAGATCGGGTAGTTGGTTCGTGATCATACCATAAAGCCAGTAGTTTTTTGTGATTGTACAACAGGTAGGCAGGTAGGTGGGTCTACTCCTCCTTTCTACGCTATCGTCCTATCGATCTCTTTCATGCTGCATAAAACCTAAACTTACACCACCAAACGTCATCTGCTACAGACCTATCTTAATGAAATAAAATTCTTTGGTCAAAGAATGATGGCATTAGATTTAAAATTCCAACACATAACCCTTTACCACAACTTACCAAACCTCCATGGCACATGTTATTTTATCTCATACGCTGAATGTTTACCATATTCTTGGTAACCCATTCAATATTTTTCCAAGGTAACGAACGCATTGTGTTCTCTACCAAGAGAATCTCTAAGCATTACTTTGTCAAAGTTTTGTACCCCATGTATAAATGATTGTTGAGGACCTAAAACAATGAGTAGACCTTCCTTAAAAATTATTACAATTGCAATTAATGAACGCTATTCTACCATGTGTATGTGTGGCCGTGTGGGTGAGATAGTGAGGCTACAATTAGGTCTGAATAAAAAAAGTGATAAAGGATAGAAACAATACTGATGAAATTTTGAAAGAACACTCAGCAATTTACATGACACTTGCTAGAATTCAATAATTGTACATGTGTATTCTAGCGGACATTTTACAGAGTTTGATACACATTAAGGTAGAATTATATGATCTGACAGAGTAATTTCCTGGCGTTTTATCAATCACACAAAAAACATATTTTTGGAAACAACCCTAGTTATAATTGCTCACAAATCTATATATATGGAGGAGGGACTGTGGGAAGACATTTGCATAAATGCTAATGGAGAAAATGCAAGAAAATAATGTGCAGAGAATTACGAAGGCATTAATAAAGAAAATAAATAATGGTTATATGTAACATGATCATCATTCTACAAAATGAGGAAAATGAAATTCATTCCAATTTTCTATATTCCAATTTGCAGGTCCAAGGGAAAACAATGAACATGTGACCGTTGCTTTACCTTTTCAGAGCTATTTAGATAGAATAACTGTGAAAAACTGTCCAGAGTGTCAAATTAGGCGATTTCTGGATTCTTTTGCATAATGTGCAACAAAATTCCCATTAAGAGGTGATGTTGACAAGCTAGGAATTTGAGGGATTGGAAAACCATTGTTTGAAACCATCCCACAGCTAAGACCAAAATCCCTCAGAACCAGAACACAAATCATCTCACGACACTTCAACTGGTGCTCCATTGATTACTCTCCTACCTGGCGAAGACTGAACAACTCCAAATGGCTCGTGTTTTTCTTACTTGCTGAAAAACTGACTCATTGTTCACGAATAACTGTGCTCCCACTTTGTCGAGTATGCCCATCTTTCCTTTTTCCACTTACGTGCCATGCAAATTATTTAATGCATGGGGGTGATTCCATGAAGGTGGGTAACATGTTTTGGCCAAATTTGGCGATGAAAACATTTTTTTTTACTCATGTGATAGATAGAATCCCTCGAGACGCATATACACCATGTGAATTTAGACTTGCAGTAAAAAAAAAATTGTACAATATTATGTTGGCTTCCCAATGATAATTTTTTAAAAATATTTCGATGTCATTTAATGTGTGAAATTTTTCATTTAATGAACTGTGTGACCTTTAAAATTTGAAGAAGTTAATAAGTGGTTCGTTTCCATCCCCAATAATTCAATCTTACATTAATAATTTAAAAAAAGTATACGAGCATGATCTGCAGAAAATGCACTGTGGTCTGCATATTTTTTGTTAATTTATTTCACAATATACAATTATTATTTTTTTTGAAAGTGACCACATCTGATTTTAGCATCATTTTGTACACATGCGTGTCCATAACATCTTTTTTTCAATGTTTAAAAAAATTGAAAAACCAAATATACCATTTTGAAGAGGACATGTCGATGTGTGGGCTATGCATTTTTAAGAAATTTTTGGATGTGTATATTTTACCCCACGGATTTTTCTTTGAGCTGCTTTAAAGTTATTGTCGGGTTTTCTAAGTGTAAGTTTTAGAACTAAATAAAAAAAACCCATATGAATGCCAAAATGCATGCATAATATCTCAATGGATAGAGGATTCGGTAGTGAATCTATCGGTATGAACTCCGCTCAGTTGTGTGCCATGAATGGCAGGGTTTACACCCCTAGAATACACAGAGAAACATTGTTTTTCCTATAAGAGGGTTGATTCTTTGTTTTTCAGGCCCTCGATCGAGGTATGAAGCTCAATCAAGGTATTTAAATACCTCGATCGAGATTTTAATGGACCCTCGATCGAGCTACGACCTCAATCGAGGTCCAAATTTTGTAAAAAAACATACAAAAATGCCTAGGAATGGACTTAGGCATTGATGGCATTAATGTCATTCCAACCACCCTCCTAACCTCATTTCCCACCCGAATTCCTAAACAAAATTCTATATAAACATAAAACAATGATACATAAACTTGTTACTAATTTTATCATTCACAATTGACTAACCTATTTGAAACAATGCTTGTGGTCTAATGCAAATTTAGCATTGTGTATTGTGTTTAGATATTGTTGTATGTATGAATTTGGATTGTTAATCTTGATCACAATGGGAAGCAAGAAGCGTCAAAGTAAAATATCTTCTAGGAATCAAAGCAACACTGAAGAAATAAGAGAGAAAGAAAGAGGAAAAAAAGAGCAATCTTGGGAGGAGAAGAAGTTGCAAATCAACCTATAATTGGAGAATTAAATGTCATTGCTAATAATATTATCTATGTATGTATGTATGTATGTATTCATAATTGTATGTAAAATGTATAATTTCATATTCACATATTCATATAATTTCATAAATTGCATATTCATTGTTACAGCCGATTTTACCACACATGGTTTATCACATATTCATGGCCTTCCCTGTCCCTCTACAGACTCTTTGGACCCCATGGACTAATATTATACTTTGATGTTTCCAATTCCATCACTTAAAACACTTGTTTATTGCTGTATGTGACTTTTAATCCCATATTCACGCATATACGCGGATATTGACCTCAAACCCACGTACATCGAGATGTGTGCATAAGTCCAAATATTTTTGGAGTTTTCCTTGATGTGTATCCAAACGACTTGACTCTTGGCCTTCCATATGCCTCAAGATCGCTCAGATTTGATCCTCCATTACCCCTTTGGAGTGCTATATAAGGAACCCCTTGGATACATTGAAGGAGACGAATTGAAGAGCAAGGAAACTATAGTCCATTGTTGATGTAGCTTTCTTATACTTGAGTTTGCATCCCTTTGTCCCTGCGGAGCACTTTGTGTTCTTCCCAAGATTTCCTTTGCTTGTGAGCTTGCTATCGAGAGATGGAGGATTGAGGTGGTGGAGGCCGAGGTGGAAGACTCAGTTTCTCCAGTTCGTAGACGTGCCGACAGAGGTTGTCACTTGTGTAATCTCTTATTTGATTGATAGAAATATATTTTCCTGTCCATTTAATGTGCAATTGAATGAATATTGAATCCATGGATATATTTAATTGCTTATACATTGATGAATATGTATGCTAGAGTAGATCTAACACCATATTATATAGCATGCTTGTCTTGTTTATTATTTTTGAGAGTGAATTGCTAAAGCAAGAGGGATTGGAAAAATCTCAACAGGGATCTACTTCAACCGTCTGAAATAAGGTATGACTCGTGATCCCTTAGTGTTAGATATTTGGTTTCTCTTGCATATGGGAAAGGATTGATTTCTGCAGTTTATCTGTCTATTGTGGTACACCCCAAGCCATAGGAAGTTTCTCTTCGTAACAGTATTGGCAACTCTGTTGGGGACGTTCCTTGTTTTTCTTTGGGGTTTGGGGGCACAATGTGCTTGATATTATTGACATGCTCTCTATTTCTCCCCTTTTATGTGTCATATTTTATAGTATTTTCATCCATTGACACTCCCCTTTATTGGTTTGAATCTTGGCCTACTTTTTACCACTGTCTTCTCTGTATACGCAGGTTTTTGGCCAAAAGTCGCATACATACGTAGATCTTTTTCCAAAAGTCACGTATACATGCAGGTTTTTGGCCAAAATCTACATATACATGCAGATTTTTGGCCAAAGTTCACATACATACACAGATTCCCTTTAAACAGTCGCGTACATCCTCCCTTTTAGTTGAGTTTGATGTTGTGGGAAGTTGTTGGGTGGGTTGTGAGTGTGGTTGGGTCTTCCTGGGTTCTGATGTTGTCTGCTGGATGCTTATTTTGTGACTAGAGATCGCTTTTTCATTGATTTTTCTTTGAAAGTAGTTTTAGTCTTTTATCCTTTTTGTTTTTCCATTAGTGCATTACTCTTTTTGTCTTGGTGTCTTGCTGGGCTTGTTTTTTATGCTGGCCGCGAACACTGAGAATTTTAGATGACTTTTATTTGCATTTTTCATTCTTTTATATTGAAAATACAAAATAGTTGCATTCTTACTTGCATCTTACATATAGATTTAAGGAGATACTTGCATTGGATTTCTTCGATGAGATTTGTATTTAGGCTTTCATATAGGAAGGATTGCATTGCCATTCAGAAAGGAATGATTTTTCTTATGCATCTCATGTAGTGGAATACCCTTTTTTTCATTCTACACATTGCACTTGGCATCGTTTGATAGGTGTGCACTTTTATTCCACTGCTGAGTATTCATATCATTAGTTGCACGACCATTTCCCTTTGAGTAATCACAACCAATTAAAATCAATGCATAATAAAATGAATTACACTATTTTCTTTTCTAGGGTGCATCAACAAGAATAGGTTTTAGGGTCTTGGAATAGTTCATTGTGAGTCAATTCTCCAAGACCACTGAACAAAACAATTAGGTGTCTGTCCAAGTGAGATAGTGAAACCCTTGGTATAATTAGTGTTTCTCAGGATGCTCCTCTTACATGGGAGTTAAGCATGAGGCAGTGCCCGCGATTGTGATTAGTATGACCTCTAGTCACTTTCTGTGAGCACTGGAGATATTTCCAGGATTGTATTCGTATCTGGGGGCTCTTTCGAGAGTTTTGGGCTTTGCTACCCTTCCCATACGGTCGATCCAGTCTACGACTATCCGCATGAGCATTGGTGATATTAGGGTGACCTTAGTTTCCTTACCTAGGTATCACAGGGGGTACTTGTAGAGGTTATTTTGTAAGTGTCCTGGCCAGGTGGAGGTCGAACAACACAATCGCTTTATGCATTGAAGCTAAGGGCCACTATAATTGGTTGCATACCTCTGCTTGTAGTGTATGGGAGTCTCGAGCCTCTCCTAGGCGAGACATACCTGTTGCATTCAGGAGCCCACATATCCTCCCCTTGGTTTTCTTGCATTATGGTTGTAGATTCTCTTAGGAGTGTGCTCTTTATGTGCTAGTTGGCCTTTGGGATCATGGTTACTTGAGTATATTTATGCTCTCTTGAGTTTGGGTCCTTTTATTTTCGGCATGCCTGGTATCATATCACCCATCCTTGGTTATAGTACGGACCCTGGTGTCAGACTTGGGGGCATCACAGCCCCTTACCATGCTCATATATTTGGGAGTGGTCACATTCCGCCCTCTACTCCATTTGTGGAGGATGTTGACTCCCTTCTCTCAGTCTTTACACTAGTGGTCACCCTCACGGGGGTGGTAGTGGATGCATGAACGTTGGGTCTAAACCTTACTTTCCTTTTTATGTCCCATCATTCATTGCATTGTTTCCTTTGGGTGCAGTTGTCATGATCATTCCTCCCTATATCCTATAGTTTGGATTCTTTATTGACTATTTTGGGTTGTTTTGGACTAATATTGTTGTTGTGTAGGTTCTAGTTTTTGTACACTCTCTTCGAGGTTTCGACCCATTCGTTCCTATCATAGGTATTACATCTAAACTAGCATATAGGTTAGGATTTCATATCCGCCTACATTTTTCATGACCTTATGACCGTTTCATTTTAACCTTAGGTACGAACCCATTCCATGGTATCACGGAACCTTCATGCTGTTGTTAGAAGTGGTACTATGTGAATGGTAGAGATTTCATATACATGGGTGTCCTAGTTAGCTCCCTTTTGCATTTGGTACCCATGTTGTGGTTCCCCTCTTAGGTCCAGGAGTCCTTTGTATAGTATCGTCATGACTTTGAGAAAGAGCTTCATACTCCTCTTGAATTTTATGCTAGCCTTTCCCCCGGGACTCCCTTGTATATGTCAAGTTGTAATTGCATCATTATGAGTTTTTCTTTCCTTATTGAGCCTTATATCAGCTTTTCCCTAACTTTGATTATCAGCCATATAGCCCGAGCTTGTCTCATGTTTATCCAGGAAGAGCCTTTTGACATATCTTTTGCAGCTTTATACCCCATGTTTAACCGAGAGGGGACCTTCCCCCGAGTGTCGTTATCCTGCACATGTTTCCTTGCATTGAGAATAGGTATGTTCTGTTGCTTGGAACTAGCTTGTTTGACCCATAACACTCGTCTCCTCCTAGATTTGTAACTATAAAGCACTTTTATTCTTTTTCAAGCTTTTCAAAATATCTGAAAAAGTCCAAAAAAAATCTAAAAACCAAAAAGCCAAACAGGAAAATATGTTATCTTTGGCAGCAGTTGAGTCATGTTTCCTTCGATCAGTGCACTGTATATCACATCCGTTGGTTGGGTTATGAGTTTGACTTTAGGGGTCGTACTCGTTACTCTGAGTTTATCTCACTAACTAGTTAAGCTTCAAGTCCCTATGGAGCCTCTGATGATGCCTCCTGTGTCATGGATATGTCTTAGTTTTCATATCAAGTCCATGATGCTTATCTTCATTCACCATTTTCCTTTATGCTATTGTTCGAAGGAAGTTGAAACCTGAGTCGGCCATTCCTTAGTTGTCTTGACTTTGCAAGTCGGCCATTCCCGATACTGTTATTGTTTCATGCACATCTTGTTCGAGTCCTTCCACATTATACAGGGTTGCTGAGTACCTCGTGTTGGTTGATGGGGGATGCCTTAATTCCCTCCTTCCAGCGGATTCCATCCCATCGACTTCAGATCATTTATTCTGGGATAGGAGTCTAGATTCATTTGAGTGCCTTGAGACTCACAGTCATCAGTGGTAGGTTCTCTCGTCATCAACAGTTTTGGGAATACATCAATGTCCCCTTATCGATGGATTCTTCCAAGTGTTTGACCTCAACACATCTATTCACACTTGTTAGATTGCACTCTAGTACCTTGATTCCCATTTTCATTACCGATGGGTTCTCGCATCTGCTAACAGTATACATCAATGACCGGTAATCAGACGATGGACTACTATGTTTGACCTCAACACCTTTATTCACATAGTAGGACATGTACTCATAGTGGTTTATGTAGAAGACTTTCCATATTGGTGGCATTCCACATATGCTACCTCCTTGATCGTGCCAGTGTTCATGAGATTTCAGCTCTCGTGATTTGATTCTAGTGTATGTCAGATATCTTCAACCATTATGGAGATCTTGATCCATTGTATATCTTCATCTTTTATGGAGACCTTGATCCATTGTATATCTTCACCATGGAATTTCTGATCTATTATATATTGTACGTGGTGATGACCACGCATGTCACATTTTGTATATCATGCCTATTCATGGCCATTGTAATCTAATGTATCCGGTACTGCTATATTATTTTGCAGTCATGCAGAGATTGATTATTGTACTATACTGATGGATGGCTAGTTCTTCCACCTAGTTCTTCATCACTCCACTTCTAGGATGGATTTTATAATGTATTTTTGCCATCATGTTACCCCTCTGACCTCACACATTAGGGGGCATCTGTTACAGCTGATTTTAACACACATGGTTGATCACATATTCATGGCCTTCCCTATCCCTCTATATACTCTTTGGACCCCATGGACTAATATTATACTTTGATGTTTCCAATTTCATCCCTTAAAACACCTATTTATTGTTGTATGCGAATTTTAATCCCATATTCGCGTATATACGTGGATATTGACCTCAAACCCGTGAACATCGGGATGTGTGCATAAGTCCAAATATTTTTGGAGTTTTCCTTGATGTGTGTTCGAACCACTTGACTCTTGGCCTTCCATATGCCTCAAGATCACTCGGATTTGACCCTCCATTACCCCTTTAGAGTGCTATATAAGGAACCCCTTGGATACATTGAAGGAGAGGAATTGAAGAGTAAGGAAACTATAGTCCATTGTTGTCGTAGCTTGCTTATACTTGAGTTTGTATCCCTTTGTCCCTGTGGAGCACTTTGTGTTCTTCCCAAGCTTGACTTTGCTTATGAGCTTGCTATCGAGCTCGATGGAGGATTGAGGTGGTGGAGGCCCAAGTGGAGGACTTAGTTTCTCCAGTTCGCAGACGTGCCGACAGAGGTTGTCACTTGTGTAATCTCTGATTTGATTAATAGAAATATCTTTTCCTGTCCATTTAATGTGCAATTGAATGAATATTGAATTCATGGATATATTTAATTGTTTATACATTAATGAATATGTATTCTAGAGTAGATCTAACACCATATTATATAGCATGCTTGTATTTTTTATTATTGTTCAGAGTGAATTGCTAAAGCAAGCGGGATTGGAAAAATCTCAACAAGCATCTACTTCAACCGTCCGGAATAAGATACGACCCGTGATCCCTTAGTGTTAGATATTTGGTTTCTCTTGCATATGGGAAATGATTGATTT
>LPNX010144903.1:0-54958 GCA_001517045.1 Pseudotsuga menziesii | reverse complement strand
ATATATATATATATAAAGTAAAATATATCGGTTGTTTAGATAAATGTCTACAGCGGTTTAAGGTTTATGATTGGCTCGCGTCTACGGTTTGGATTTTTTTTAATCCTCCGTGTATTCTCAGAGGATTGAAAAAAATTAGGCAACATTTCTTCTTTCCCAACACACATTTCAAAATTAAACCGGCAGCATAAACGTTGCCGGTTGATAGAAATATTTATACAAACTATAAATTTTAAATTTAAATTTAACAAATTTGATTTTTTTCAATCCTCCGTGGATTCTCGAAGGATTGAAAAAAATTGATCAACATTTCTGCTTGTCAGACACACATTTAAAAATTAAACTGCCAGCATAAATGCTACCAGTTGACAAAATATATATAAAACAAAAAAATTAAATTTTAAATAAATAATAAATTTCAATTGCAATTCTATAAAAATATGGCACCATTTATGCTTGCCAGCGCACATTGCAAACATATTAGACAAAAAAAAACTAACCTAAAAATATCTTTATCAATGACTTTTTTCAATTTTAACCTAACATTTTAAAACTTTAAAAAAAAATTTCATTTAAATTTCAAAACCAAGGTTTGAGTGTTACCTCTCTGCTCCGACATCGTGGTGGAAGGTAGGGGTGGGTGTGGCTTGGGAAATAGCTCGGTGGATGACTCTAAGGCCGCAACAACTTGATCAAGGGTCTGTTGTGCAGGAAAAAAAGGTAAAATGGTCACAGCTACCTACGGCCTTTTTTATAAAAAAATTTAACAGGAACCTCGATCAAGGTCTAAATCCCAATCGAGATTGTAAGCTCGATCGAGGTCTGGAACTCGATTGAGGGTTTATGCAACCCTCGATCAAGCTATCGGTTAACCCTCGATCGAGATATCAATACCTCGATCGAAGTTTTACCGCTATCTCAATCGAGGGTTAAAAAAATCCTTGATCGAAGGTTTACTGCTAGCTCGATCGAGGGTTAAAAAAATCCTCAATCAAGTGCTTGTTAAACCCTCAATTGAGGTATCAAGACCTCGATCAAGGGTGTGTTATTTGATTTTTTATGAATTTCCTTGCCAAAAATTGTAACCCACCTCCATGGATGCACCCATGGAGACTAGCAGGTTTCCCATTACTTGAATAGATGGTTTGTTTTACTATGTATAATTCAAGTGGAAATTTTGAGAATGTTCGTAGAAATATCTAGCTAAGCAGTGGTTGGCATTGAGTTTGCATGGACTTTATGTGTACTTACATGGGAGCTCCAAACAATTCGCATGTCCAACTTAAAAAAATTTATAATAAATCGTCTCCTTGTGTAAGCTACCTGTGATGACTTTTAGCTAATTGTAGATGTTTGACAGCATGCCCCCAGCTGGAAATGATATCGTTTTCCTTTCCCATTTTTTTATGGGTGAAACATAGTAAAGTAAACGTAACTAGATGTCGACCATCTTGCATATTTATTTGGATTTAAAGTAGAATCCTAGTAATAAACTATGATACTGCGGAAGGATCATTGGGTAATATTGGACACAACATCTTGGAACACTAGCAAATGATGAAACAAAGCTCATTGGAACACATGCAGATGCTATACCATCACTCATTATAACAGATTTAAATGAATCAATTGGTGCTTCTTCTGTTACTGCCTATACTGCTGGTGGTAGTGCTAAGTAAACTAAATCAACAACTGGAGCAGTAGGAAATGGTGGAACTACTGTAGGAACTTTAGCAGATGTCAGAACAACAAATTATAAGGAGCCTATTTCCAGAACTCCACTTCTTTGAACTAGCCACCACCTTCTCCATTGTTCCAATAAAATAAAAGTAGAGGCAAAATTCCCCATTAATTAACGACGAAAATTGTGGCAAACTGTTGGATAGATGTTCAAGTGTGGACGACGCTTGTGGTGTTTGTGTTGTATGCTTGAAATTCTTGATTGTAATTGAAATCATGTTTCTTTTTCACAATGATCAACTACTCAAACACATAGCCAGCATAGCCAACCGCTATCTCATGAAAGGCCAAGGATGTCTTCCCTGTGACCAGGTTTCCATTCATGTTTTACAAATATTCAATCTCAATTTTATACATTACATGCATTCAAATTCTGTGTTTTTTCCTTCAATCGGTGCACGTTTCCATGCCCACATATATTAGAGCCATCGTTCCAGTTGATTATGGAAGAATTTCTATTAATCATGTCAGTCTGTATTTTGATGGGTTAACTGTGGAGAAGAGAGAGAGAAAAAAAAAACTAAAATACAAACATCTTTAATTAAGAGTATCAATGTTGTTTCATACATCTTTAATTAAGAGCATCAATGTTGTTTCATAAATACTAAAGAAAACAATGATGTCACGAGCGTATTAGCTAAGACTCTAAATTTTAGCATGAATTTTGAATGGAAATTTGGAAGAAGTAGTGACACGAAATATTCCTGAGAAGGTTGTGGATAATTGTACAAGACAAGTGTTGTAGTTTCAAGGTAATTTGAAATGCAACTTTTTCATAATCATAATCCATGTAGCAAATTGGCAGCATACCTGCCAACCTTGGTAGGTATCCGCTGCCACGTAACACTTGTTAGATGATATAGTGGTGATTGCATGTTGACCTCATTTCTATAAATTTCATGCTATGTGATGATGTAATTTATTCTTTCTTTTCCATAATTATGGATTATAATATCTCAAAAGAATTACGATACAAATGGGTCGACCCCACAACATTTGGCACTACCAACAAAAAAATATATCGTCTTTGTTTTTATTATGGTTGAGGAATTTTACCTAGAATTCAAAAAAATCAAAAATAGTGTTTAATATATTGAAATGCCACTCACATGTTTTCTACATGTCTATTTGCAACTTGTGCCCTTCATTAATTTTTGTTTTTTTTATAATTGTTTTTAATACATATATAAGGAGGTCACTAATAGTATGTTTAAATATATTTTTATGAAAACACTCTATATTTCTATTTTTATTGAAACGTCACTCACATGTTTTTTACATGTCTATTTTCAAGGTGTTCCCTTCATTAATTTTTGTTTTTTTGGTTATAATCATACTTAATACATATATATATAATGAGGTCACTAATAATATGTTTAAATATATTTTATGGAAACAAAGTTATGAAAATACTTTATATTTATATTTTTACATGGAAATATGTCAATACTTTACATTTATATAAAATCAACCTCATTTATTTAAAATCAAGGTATGTTTAGATTAAATAATCCATACATTTATATAAAATCAAGTTATGTTTAGATTGCATAATCTATAAGAGCATTTATATAAAATCAAGTTATGTTTAGATTACATAATCCATAAGAGTAGCATGTCAAAACTTTAGTCGATGGTCAAAGTTACTTAAAGATCAAACAAGCTAGTTTATTTTCCTATAACATTGGATTTATATGCGATTATAGCAATAGTTACTAACAACTGGGGTGACATTACCACCCTGTATCTCTTGTTTAAAGTAATAATTTTGTATTATGTTTTTTGTATTCTTAAATATTTAAGAATATATTATTGGATGTTTGATTTAACAACACATTTTAAATATTCTAAATTTTAAATCCAATATTTTTATGTGAGAAATGTATCTTTATTTTGAATGTATTTTAAGCTTACTACAAATTACATTAAAATATCATCTTAAAATAAAGATAAATCCATATTTAAAACAATAACACTATGCATGTATTTGGTTACTTGTTAAGGTTTTTTTTGCGGGGATAATATACTTTTGTTTATCTTTAAATTCCAAATAATTTTTTTTGGGGTTGGACTTATAAAACATTTATACATAATTTGTTGGTATTGTTACATGTCTTATTGTTTGGTTTAATTTGCTATTGTTATTACACCCCTTATTGTTTAGTCTAATTTGTTGTTAGTGTTTCACATCTTATTGTTTCTTGATTTTTTATGTTAAATCTTAGGAGTCTTGATCTCTATGTTTGTTTAGGGGTTAAGATGTAAGAGATAGGGATTTTAAATGAAAGGAAATTGCATTTAGGTAGTTTTTTGTATGATGTATTTTAAGGTTAATGACTTACAAAGTAAGGGTTTATAAGTATGTGTATAAATATTTTAGTTTAATAAAAATAATAATGTAAAGTATTAATATTAATTGATTTTCTATAATGCTATATGGACTTTGGACTTTATTTAGTGTTTGTTTATCTGTTTCTGGTTGAGTTTGACAAATTGGTGTGGTGTTTTGGGTGAAGCCTACCTTTTAGTTTTGTACTTATTAGTGACATTAATTTTGAGATATAATGTTTTTTTATGCCAACCCTGATTTTGAGTTTGGTTTAGTTTTGTACTTTTACTCACATTAACTTTGATGTTTTTTTATACAAGCTTTGTTTAGTTTTGTACTTTTAGGGACATTAACTTTGATATGATGTTTTTTATGTCAACCTTGATTTTGAGTTTTGTTTAGCTTTGACATTGCATTAATATCCTTCCATTTTTGAATTAACGCTTGTAGATAGTATGTAGAACTAGAGTTCAAAGGATTTTTTTAAATGTGAATCTAACATAAAATATATTTTATGTATAAATTGGAGTGACATAATTGAGTTTTAAGTATTTTTTTTTTGATTTGAGGATAAATTTTATGAGAATAATAATAAAAGAAATGAATTTATTATGAGTTTAGATGTTCAAAATTTTATCTGCCATTATTATTAAAGTTATTATAGAGATAGTGGTGGTTTTCATAATAGTTTAGCTTTTATTCATTTAAAGTATGTTAAAAAGTGGACAAACATGACTAATTCTCTGTTAAAAATATTTTTTAAATTTAATAAAAAAATTGTTATGAGTTAATGTCCCACATGATTATCATGTGGAAACTTTGACCATGAGATTTGTTTCTTAATTATTTTAGTCCATTTTAAATTCATATAAGTTGTTAACATTTAAAAGATAAAGTAAATAATAATAAAAATTTAAATTATTACCTTTACCTATGAAGCGAACATTCCATTTACTCTTCGCATTAGATAAACATCTATTTACTAAATACTTTTCTAAACCAATTAATTTTTTTAACTAATTACTTGAACTCGATTTTTTTTTTTTAAACTTAAATATAAAGCAGGTTAATGATTGGTATAACATTGACCTCGTGTGGACATCTTAAATATAAAGCAGGTTAATGATTGGTCTAACCTTGACCTCGTGTGGACATCCTAGTTTGGTAGTTGAACTCTTATTATTGCCTGCAAGCAGAGAATTGCATATTTGATAAATTTTGGGCAGTTGAACCACATCAAATACAAATTTTTAGGTTATACTTTCATTCATAAATTATTCCTTGCAAGCAGGGAATTACGTATTCGATCGGTTTTGGGTATTCGAACCACATCAAATACGATTTTTTTAGGTTATACTTTCATTCATAAATTAATTTGTTTTCCAATGTTTTGGGTCTCCACTCTCTTATTGTTTTGATTACCTTTTTATTTTGCTTACACTCTCACAACCCTCCAACACCTGACAACGTACAATCAATGTCCTGCAATTAATGTCTTGCATGCACACTGTGTGGCAAGTTGCATGGACTTGCATGTCCTGCCATGTCTACATGTTGTTCATCTGTGATCTATCCAAACTAACAGAACTTTGAGGTGTATAAGTAGAATGAGGTTGTCTGCAAAGAGTTACAGGGATTGCATAGGTGTTGGTGTTGTTTGCTTCAAGTCTGCATAGAGTTTGAGGGCTTGGATTCAGGTCTCCACAGAGTTACAACAGGTTATGTTATTAATTTAATTGGTAGAAATTGCAATGCAAACTTGTGCTTCGACGATGAAAACAGTGTATGCTATAAATAATGTATTCATGCTATTCTGTAAATTATGTAGTTATGTTCAATGTTCTTGATAGAAATGGTAATGCAAACATCATTGTATGATGTAAATCATGTATTTTATTTTAGTTGTACATACAAAGTAGTTTATGCTATGTTTGGAAACAATTTTATGTGAATTATGTCCTGAAATGGCTACATCCAAAGCTGAGTAGTGTTAGAGGTAGCTCTGTCAACGTACTCCAGTCTTCGTCCATGGTAGGTGGAATGTGGACACATAACGATGAAAACATATAATTCTCTACATGATCATTTTACAACTTACTTATTTTTGTCATTGAATCAGTGGCCCCACTTAGAAATCACATCTTATAAACTCTGAAACATGACATCCTGCTCAAAAGAAAAAAGATATCACACTCTCTGCATCCATTCTACGCAATTACAGGAACTAGTGAAGAAAGGACAGTCGGATACTGGGAACATAGATGCTATCACATCACTTTCATTTAATTAGCATTAACCACCATTAATTCTTTTTGTGTCTATATAAATTTGTAAAGTCCCCTCTGTATGAGACCTCGATATCAATCAATCTACCCCTGCAATTAATTAGTCACGACCTCAATCGAAAGATAAAAGGATTTTCTCCATTGTCTGTTTGCTAATCAATCTGTTTCCTGTCTCTATGGGTATGTCTGAATCTCATTTGTGCAAAAATATGTCGCATGAATTGCTTATCTTGATTCTTTTATGCAGATGGTCTCTCATTAGATTTTTTTATGTATTAGAAACAACCAGAGAACGTGATCTCTCTTCTTTCTTTATCTATCCTCCGTATAAACCTTGGTTTCGACAATACGCTAAGTGAAGCCTTTAACAGACAAATGAACGATTTATTTACCTGGCCTCCTCCAAAATGGTTCAAACTCCATTTCCCAATGCTCATCTTCAATCAGCTACGGTGGAATCGTAAATATTCACGGAATTCAAACATCGAAGGTTTACTCTCTCACGGTGAAATTCCATAAAAACTACATGTGGATCTTTCAAAATCAAGAAATCGTAAATATTCAAAGAATTCAAACATTGAGGGTTTGCTCTGTTGCGGTAAAATTCCATAAAAACTACATTCAGATCTTTCAAATTCAAGAAACAATATTGAAAAAAATGAAATACAAAGCGTTAGAGGAAACAAGCAAAATTAAATATAAAATCGTCACATAAAACCATAGGTTCAAGAGGAAACCAAATAGAAAACTAATAAACAAACAACCTAACAAAAAAGGAAATAGCAAGGAATCTTATAATGAAAAGGAAAGCAAGAAATGGAGACTCAAAAGCAGGCACATAAGCAGTAAATAAAGTGTAAAGGTCCCATGCATGATAGATGTTTCTGATAAGAATCTCTTCAGTTTCAGTCAAGCTACCCGTTTTCAGATTTATAGATATTTGCAATCATCTTTATCTCTGTATCTGTTGGATATGTTAATATCAATGATTATTCTGATAGGGAAAGGAATCATTACATATTGTGCTAATCATCTTCTTATATTCATGAATATTCAAGCGATATGAGTTTTGATACATCCAATTTTGTGTTTTAGAATTTTCGAGGAAAATATCCAGTAAAGCGTTCTACTTCTTCCCCTGCATATGTTTGAAGCAAAAACTATGAAAGTATGTTATTAAAAGTTTAAGCTTTAGTCAAGTTGATATTAATTGCAGTTTCTACATTTAAATCTTGCAATGACTTAATTGTAGTTAATGTTCTCTGTAATTGTGCATAACTATTGAATGTACAACAAATATTGGGGTAAAGAGTGTAAACTGATTTAGTAGTTAAAAAAATTATCTATGGTTATTGTATTCTTCATAAAATGTCATAAAAATAAAAATATATATAAAAATAAAAATATATATAAAGCATGACTTTTTTTTAACCATTTAAAAAAACATCTAGTATCCACCAATGTAAACATCAATTACCATTGAAACATTGCCCAATTTTGTCCTTCATAAAAATTCAAGTAGATAGGGAGACCATTATTTTGGTATGCTTTACTAAAACTCTGTCGAGAAGAGGCCAATTTGTTTGGTAGACCATTTTTGGGGAACACTTCAATGAAATTTGACACATGAGGATAAGAATCCATTTGCTAATTAACCTTAATTGAATCATGGTCGATAGAAGGACATTTGCAATATTATTATTTGTATTTTTAAAACAAATATAAAATTTAAAAAATACATTATAAACATGCAATTATAAATTCAATGGTAGGTAAAGACATGAAATTATAAATTCAATGGCGGGGAATATGCAGCTCTACTTCTCGTCCATCTTGTCTTATGTCATAACGTATTTGTTATTAAGGATTTGAAATCAAGGATTATTACATTTTGCTAGCTATTTCTTAATAGTTGTAAGGTTATTGGTCTAAAAAGTAAGGGTTTAATTAAAAGTGATAATTAATGATAGGAATTATTTAATTAGAACAACCACAAGTAAAGTGGTTGGTGAATGTGGATAGGCACAACCAACCACTTAGTTTTGTAAAGATAGCTAGTTGTTAAACAAAGACTAAAATATGTAATTTTATATCCACTATTCATAAGGATATGGGGACAACATAACAAGATAAATGATTATTATAAGAAGAATTAAAGATATGTTTTTTTGAAAATTAGATTTTTTTTTTCAAGGGAGGCACTTTTATATGAGTATGGGCAATAGAAACTGTAGTTTAAAAAGAGTTTGATGTTATATGGGAATAAACATTGCGGTTTGTAATATATGATTAACTATAAATATTTTAGGTTACAAACACAAATTTGTATAAATTAATTTTTTTTTGTAAAGCTGCATAATCTATTAAGCGGAAAAAACAAAAGTTACAGATGTGGCAAAAACTAGACGAGGTTGCAGGTGGTGAAACCACCACTCGAGCCATTCAAGAATACAGAGCCATCTAATGAGGTTGCTACAAAAAGAGTCCATAGGCTTAGCAAGCCAGAAACATCCTAGATTACATACATTTGAATTGTTTGTTTTACCATCCAACAAAAAACCTAGATGCAACTGAAATATATACATATAACAAAAAGACATGAAAATACAGTCCAACGTGGGGGGGATATCTCGACGCCGCAGAGGACATGATCATAAATCAGGGGGGAGGTGTATCGTCCATAATGGGGAATTCCCACCCCCCCTCCTCAGAGTTGTTGCCGGTGTTGGTGGTTGTGGCCATCGCAGGAGGAGGGGGCGTATGGCTGCTCGGCCCCATACCTTCCCACACCCATTTGAATATTGGCTCTATGGTGGACGAGATGGGAAAGGGAATTTTGGTAGCCACTATCCGAATTGGAGCCGAACTGATGTCCACCGACATTCCTCCTGTTGCACTGCCACATCCTACCTCCATGTTACCAACTGGTCTTGAACTGTTGGCCAAACACTTCCAGGAAGAGGTGGTGTCTAGGCTACTGAGCTGGGTGTCTGTCTCGGTCATTTTGGCCTTAACCGAGAGGATAGTGTTGCATGACGAACTCCAACTCCCCATCATACCCTCGATGAGTACTCCCATCATATTCTTGACCAGCCAATAATGGTTGATCTTTCCTCCACCTCTCCTAGTGGCCAAGTGTCAAATCACCAAGCGCCCTTCCCATTCATCAATTAAAACTAGAACATGCACAGAGATATTCGCCTCATAATCTTCCTCCACCATGACACTGAGCCCACGCTGCCATTTTGCTCTACCACTGCTGCCCCTTCTGGGGGTCCCCCTTTCCTAGACATTTTCAGAAAGCGAGTGCCCGGATGCTGAAAATGGAGGTGGCAGAACTGAATAACCCAATGTGGATGGAGAGGAGGCAGAACCAGACGTTTGCTAGGGGTGCCAACAGAAATTGGTGAGCTTGAGAACACACTAGACCACAGGAAAACCCCTTCCCACAAAAAAACACCAGACCAGACCATACAAAAACACCAGACTGCTGAAAATGAACCACTGCGATGCATCAACTGATAATGTTGCGTTCAACCATGGTGCGTCGTTTAACTTCGTCCCTCTATACCTGCAAGAGCTTCACATGCTGCATATTAACCACCATAAGAACCAGAGTAAATGCGATGGAACAGGCTTGAGCCATGGCAAGCCTGAGACTAGACTTTCTCACCCACCCGCGCATTGAGGCTGGGGGCGACGAGGGGATAATAAATACCTCGGGATGCGTGGTTTTAAGCATCTGGCTCCTGGACCGAGGTGCCATGCATTGTCGATGAGGATCACTGGCACCCACATCTGGGGTGTATATATTAATTATTAGTATTAATTGATATAAATATTTTATGCTATAAACACAAATTTGTATATATAAATTATTAGTATTAATTGATTTTGTATAATTTTATTACCATAATTTTGTATCATTTATGTTATTAATATTAAATCATTGTTCAATTATATTCTTTTGATATGTTTTATACTTTAGATCATAATGTGTATTCATTTGAGAAAGTTGATTAGAAGAAAATATCATTTAGATCATTGTTATTAAAAACAGTGTTTATATGTCGTGGTCCAAACAATCATTTGATGATATAGAAAATAACATTTGTTTAGTCCGGTCTATAATTTGGATCATAGTGTATATTCATTTGGAAAAGTTGATTATAGAAGGAAAATAGATATCAAGCCCCAAGGGTTAGCTCAATTGGTAAGACGTGCGCACACTCTCTTGGTTTGGGGGGAGGTCACGAGTTCGAGCCTTGAGTCCTCTGGGGTTAGGCCTTCTGCTAGGATGGCCGGCGGTTTACCACCTCTACCATCCAAAAATGTGGGGAAGTATTGTTGGGTTTCCCGTGGATCTTTCCATCTAAAAAAAAAGATATCATGATATTAAATGACATTAATATGAAACTATCAAAGATTTAATATAAAAGAGGGAGGAAGAAAAGATAAACATATTTATCTAGTAAATAAATTCTAATTGGTAATATTAGTCATTTTATTTTTCAATATATAAATTATAAAGAATTTATTGAACATAATTAATCATATCATTTACCATACTGATCTCAAATCTGGAATAGAGCTATACTAAATTTATGTATTAGAATATTGATGAATTAATATAGTTTGATAAATATCATAATGTCTAAATGACACAAGTATTTGGTTTAACAAGTATAACTATACAAATTCCAAGAAAAAGTAGAGCATGTTGAGAGCTCCAAAGAAGTTTCATTATTTCATTATGAACATTTTTCTCTCATGAGTGCCAAGATATATATAATATAACTCTAATCTCATTTGTTACAGGTTGTATTTAGAGGTGTAAATTGGATGTGAAGTCGAAGTATGGTGTGCATTTGAGCATATTAATGGTATTTACATTTTTTCTTCAAAAGGAAATGTAATTGAGGGTTAGAGAGAAATCATGCAATACAGTGGTTTTGACCTCATTGCATTAATGTGTATGATGTAAATATTATATGGAATCATGACAAGGAGCTCAAGGCCAAGGCCATGTCATTGATTAATGTATAGGCGATCATAGTTGATGCCTATGGTTTATGTGCTAAGTCAAGCACGTTTGTAAACATCATGTAAATATGCAAATTAATGAAAAAACCACAGCCAACTATGTCAACGCAACGAATAATGAGATGGGGGCATGATTTTCCTAAGGATAAGGGGGTGGGAATGTTGACCTTGAACCAATTTGGGAAAATCCGTGTGTCATGGGGAGATCCCATCAAAACTGTCAACTACCCTTTTTCTTGTCTTTCTCCCCAACCATTCATTTCTGCCAGAATGTGGTTGAGGTAGTTATTGCTTGGAAGGGGAAGAGTATGGGAAAATTCGAATTGGGCAGAGCGCCTAGTTTTGAATGCCATGTTTTGCTTGCATGGACAAGAAAACACCAGATTTGTATTCCATCTTGGGGGGACTGGTGCGTTCAGGCATTACGTCTTCGGTTTTTTTTTGGATTTACGTTGGACATGGGCGGGGCGTCGGGCTCATTCCGTTCACCATCTTCATTCTCCATTCGCGGGGAAGCTCGGAGTAGCCGAGTTCTTCCTGTGTGTGTATCCTTCATGTTCTGAAAGTGTTTTTACCTTGTTGAGACTGTGATTGTTGTGTTGCAACGTTGTCTTGAACTACATAGTGTATGAGACATTGTTACTCATGTCCAAAGTAACGCCTATGTTGTGGAGTCTCCATGTGGTTGTTGTGTTGTGCACTGGTTTGGGTATGAACTATGTACTAAGACTTAGGAATGCGAGAGACGTAGAATGTGCTTGATAAACCTAGTGTGGAACCTCACAATAAGACAAGAGTGGATGGTAAACCTGCTATGCACATCCTAAAGAGAACCGGAAGGGAAGGTGTAGCCTGAGGGACTGTGGAGCAGAGAAGGGGACACTTCCTTTTGTTGGGTGTGTAGGAAGTGGGAAATCCATACCAAGTAGGTCTTGTGAAGGTGTTCTTAGCTCTGTAGATGAGCTCACTATATTATCAGTTCCTCCTACCCATTGCCTTAGAAGCTTGATACACCCAACTGGAAAGATGGCTTGGCTGGTAGCCTGATAAACCCATCTATTGGCTTGGCTATGTCTTGTTGAGTTTGACCTTGTGAGTAACCTTTGGCTGGATAGTCTGATAAACCCAAAAGTGAGATGGCTTGATTGTGTACAGTCTAATAAACCCATCATTTGGCTTGACTGGTCCTTAAGGTGAATGTTGTCTTGACTGTGAACAGTCTGTGAAACCCAACTGTGTGATGGCTTGGCTAAGAGGTCGGTGAAACCCATCTGTTGGTTTGTTTTCCTTGCAGCCTGATAAACCCAACTATGTTGGCTTGGATGAGTTTTGTTGCACCCTTGGCTATGTATGAGTCTACTAGTTTTCCCTTATTCCTTGAGGAAATCATGCCCAGCTCGGGGGTGGTAGTGTTGCTGAGATATTGATGAGCGCACTAGCCTATGGTTGGGTGGAACGTTGCAGCGACATAGCTGGTTGTGGGACAAGTTCTTTTCAAGATAAGTGTTCTTTTCTATGTTGATCTCTGCAATTGAGTTTCTTGCATTGTATTT
Organism: Pseudotsuga menziesii; assembly: GCA_001517045.1. Lineage (NCBI taxonomy): Eukaryota > Viridiplantae > Streptophyta > Pinopsida > Pinales > Pinaceae > Pseudotsuga > Pseudotsuga menziesii. The sequence goes on along the minus strand of LPNX010144903.1, from coordinate 42,008 downwards.
TCTTGATGGAAATAATGAACATGTTGTGTTGAATTGATGCATCGTTCTTTTGAATAACGACGATTATAGGCATCTATGTATGTTTTCTTTTCATTGTTAAACTAAGTTGTAGGGTTAGATTGGCCAAATTGGTGATGGCCTGAATGATCAAATTGATCCAAGACTTCAGTTAAAAAGTTGATTTTTCTACTAGAAACCTTCTTCCGCAATGGTTCATTTCGCAGTCAAGATGCGGGAAGCGGAAGACACCCTTTGGCAGATTTGGACCTCTGCAAATCCCCTTCTGAAATTCCCTTTCCGCAACTTGTGGGATGCGGGATGCAAGATGCGGAGATGTATTTTATGAATTATGGCTTTTCACAGTTTTCGTTCTACAACGCACCTTTCCGATGTGGAATGCGAGATGTGGGATGCGGTATCACGATTTCCACAATTCCGAATCCCGCAATTCAAGTTTCTGCACCATCGATCCTTGCGGGATGATTCTCCGTCGTTGATCTGTTTTCGATGTGAAATGTGAGATGCGGGACGTGATATTGCAACTTTCGTAACTTTTCGATCCCGCAACTTGTTGATTTTTGCGGGTGGATTCTGAGTCATTGATTTGATTTTGGATGTGGAACCATTTGTGATCATTGATTTTCGTCGCGTTCTCTCTCTGTCATTTGATCTCCACTGATATCTTTCCTTGCAGATCGTCAAACTGATCAATGGAAGACAGGAGGGAGCATGACAGTGTTGGAAATGGTGAGAAGTGGTTCACAGCCATGCCCTGTGTTTCGACAAACAATAAAGGTTCTCGATGAAATTTTTAATTCCGCATGATAATGGGGTAAGGGTACGTGACATTGTGGTATCAGAGCTGCGGGTTGCAGCATTGGGCCTGGATGGACCAGTATGGATAGTGCAAGGGATAAGAATATCCCTGGATACCAACATTGTAGTATGCTACAGCGTGGTATCAATGCTGCAGGTTGCAGCGTTGGGCCTGAAAGGACCAGGTTGAACAGTAACAGAGCTGTCGGTTACAGTATTTTGCCTAGATATGCCAGGTGGAAATAAGTAAATGGTTGTAATTTTTAATTACTCTGTATCTAACAAATGGTGTTTGATAACACATTTTGTAGAATCATAGTGCATAATGGAAAAGTGGGTTGTTGGCTCATCCATGAGAACCTATGACATATATGAGGCATGAGATTCCTACGAGCGTGCGCAAGATGCTATGGGGGAAAACATACAAGTTGGAAATGATGATATAGAATCTAATGGAAGGATATTTCAAGAGATTCCTCCGGACATTGTAGCCACCATGAGAAGCTTGATTAAATATCAGGAAGAGAAGCATCAGTTGAATGCTTCCATGTTGCAAATTTTGACAGACATCCTACAGCAGATGAGCTCGGGGTGACGTCCAGCAAAACCAGAAGGTAGTAAGAGCAGTACCAGAAGAAGAAGGTCTTCTAGTAGATCTCCTGACTCGGAAGGATCCACTGAGGATTCTAGCTCTTCATCTCATGGGGAAAAGAGGACGAGACATTATAGGAACATCTCACAAGATGAGTTTAAGAAGGCAAGGCCACCTATCTTCAATGGCGAGATAAAGAACGGTCAAGAAGTTGAGGCTTGGATTCTTAGGATGACGAAATATTTCCAAGTCCAGGACTATTCTGGAAATATGAAGGCTAGAGTAGCCATCTTCAATTTGACTGGAAGAGCATCCATATGGTGGGAGCACTTCAGGAAAGTGAAGAATATTAATGAAAGGAAAATTGTGTGGAAACAGTTCCAGAAGTATTTCAAGCAGAAATACCTCTCTGACAGGTAATATGATGACAAGATTAAAGAATTTCATGAGCTAAGATTGGGACAACAAACCATGGAAGAGTATGCAAACAAGTTCTTGGAGTTGTTGAGATATGTCAGGTACATCAAGGATGAGAAAGTGAAAATCCAGTGTTTCCTGAGTGGATTGCCTCAGTATTACAAAGATAGAATTGAGTTTTATGAGCCTAGAACTCTGGAAGAAGCAATAAGGAAAGCTAAGTATTTCTATGAGCAAAGCAAAGGAAAACCTGACTATCATAAGACATGGAAGGACAAGAAGAATGAGAAGTCTAACCAAAGGAAGAAAGGTTTTAAACCTTCTAACTTCAAGAATCAACAGAAGCAACCATCCCAAGCTAAGAAGCAGTCAGATAGAGTGGTGGGAGAAAAGCCAAGAGATCCACAGCAGATCAAAGAACCACTCCAATGTTGGAAATGTGGAGGACCCCACATGCGCCGGTATTGTCCACTCGAGAATGAGAGTGCAAGGCCAGCTTACAACCTTCAGGAGCCAAAAACAGTGGGTCAAGTAGTGAGGGTCGTCCCTAGGATTTACACACCGCTAGAGGACCGCCAAGAAGATCACCAATCAACTTTGGTTGAAGTTGCAGGTAAGATTATTGAGCAATCTATTTCTATTTTGATTGACCCTGGTTCTACTCATAGTTACATTGCTCCTAGAGTAGTGGAGATCTATGCTTTCAAGAAAGTAAAGCATAGCAAATCATGGTTAGTTCAACTAGCCACTGGAACTAAGAGAAAGGTTAGTGAAATGGTAGAGAAGTGTCCGTGGGTCATGAATGGATTGGTCACTTGTGTAAATCTGAATGTTCCACCCCTTGGTTCCTATGATGTTTTCATTGGAATGGATTGGTTAGAAGCTCACATGGTAAAGCTTGACTGTTACCATAATACTTTTGAATGCATGGATGAAGAACGGAAACCAAGAGTGGTAAGAGGCATTCCAAAGGTAATTTTAGTGAGGAAGATTTCAGCAATGCAGTTGAAGAAATTTTGTAGCAAGGGTTTCCAATTGTATGTAACTCATATTGTGGAGGCAGCGGAGAATAAAACTCCTAGGTTGGAGGACTTCCAGGTATTGCAGGAATTCAAGGATGTTTTTCCTGATGAGATTTTAGGGCTTCCTCCAAAGAGGGACGTTGAATTTACGATTGAACTTGTGCCAGGAGCAACACCAGTGTCCAAGACACCCTACAGAATGAGTACGTTAGAAATGTTAGAGTTGAAGATGCAGCTGCAAGAGTTGTTGGAGAAAAATTATATCAGGTCGAGTGTGTCTCCTTGGGGAGCACCAGTCCTATTTGTAAAGAAGAAAGATGGTACACTCAGATTGTGTATTGATTACAGACAACTGAACAAAGTTACGGTGAAGAATAAATATCCTTTGCCTAGAATTGATGACCTCTTTGATCAAATGAGGGGGGAAAAGGTATTTCCCAAGATTGATTTGAGGTCGGGTTACCATCAGGTGAGAACAAAGGATGAAGACATTCATAAGATAGCCTTTAGGACAAGGTATGGACATTATGAGTTTGTAGTGGTACCATTTGGTCTCACAAATGCACCAGCTAGTTTTTTCTTGTTTTCCTTGATGACATTCTTGTTTATTCTAAGAATGAGGAAGAGCATGAAGAACATTTTAGATTGACATTACAATTGCTTAGGGAGCATCGGTTGTATGCAAAGTTGAGCAAGTGTGACTTCTATAAAGATAGAATTCAGTATTTGGGTCACATTATCTCATAAGAGGGTATATATGTGGACCCTGACAAAATTGAAGCCATTATGAATTGGCCTACTCCAAGAAATGTGACAGATGTAATATCTTTTATGGGACTTGCAGGATACTAAAGGAGATTCATTGAAGGATTCTCCAACTTTGCACATGCCATTACTTCTTTGCAAAAGAAGGGAATAAAGTTTGAATGGATAGTGAGGTGTGAAGAAAGCTTCCAGCAGCTGAAGAATATTCTCACAAGTGCACTAGTTTTGAAAGTTGCAGACACGAAGAAATATTTTGTGGTGTGTACTGATGCATGCGGTCAAGGGCTTAGAGGAGTCCTTATGCAAGACAACCACGTGATATGTTATGAGTCAAGAAAGTTGAAGGAGCATGAGAAGAACTATGCTATTCATGATCTGGAACTTGCAGCCATAGTACATGCTCTCAAGATGTGGAGGCATTACTTAATGGGAAGAAGATTTGAGCTAAGGATAGACCATTGTGGTCTGAAGTATTTGTTTGATCATCCTACTCTAAATGCTAGGAAATCTAGATGGCTAGAGTTTTTATGTGAGTTTGATTTTGAGATCAAGCACATAAAAGGAAAAGAGAATAAGGTAGTTGATGCGCTCAGCAGGAAGGTACAGGAAGGTGCTGGAAATCAATGTTAACACGAACATGTTCGATCTGTCCATTGGACAATGATCGATTTGTTATGTCAGTGCGCATGCGTAATTAAGTCTCTCGATTCATTCGGCACTAAGGGAAGCCACGTCGGAGGATGATAGCTTGGCATGATGATGACAAGGTATGAGTTCTAATTATAAGCATCATCAAGTAGGAACTAATATAGTAATAATGATTATATTCTACCTTTTTAATCCTTGTTAACATCACATAGCCAATCAATCTTTCAGAGAGATTTAAATATTCCACCTGCTCTTGTTAACAACCATCATCCTATTCAAACCCGTACGATAACCCGTTCAAATATTGTGGCTCTTAACTCCTCCATTTTTTCAAAAATATCAATACGAACCTTGGTTATCCATTTATTGTGTTTGATTGCTGCAACTCCAATGATTGTTACTGTAAATTGCTACATTCGCCATCACAACTAGTAAAGGAAAAACTGTATGGGTCCTGCAGCCAGATATGAACCCAAGAATTTAGACACCCTGCACAAAAACAAGGAAGTCTTTGCCATCTTTCGGGAAGTTGGATGGATTGAATGCTTTCAAAGACTGAATGGTTTTCATGAAGAAACGACATTCCAATTCGCCATGAATTTGACCGGAGACCATTCAGAAATCATAGGACTAAGAATAAATGTATCAGAAAAAGATTTAGTAGAAGTCATGGGGTTTCCAAGGATTGGGAATCGATGGTTCTGTCGAAAAACAAATAATTTTATAGTAGTTGAATACTTCCTTGCAGTTGGGGATTAGGTGCAGTCGAGGTCCAGGGGAATAACACTCGAAACATTACCAAGACCTTGGGACATGGTTTCCATCTTCCTAAAAAGGTACATTACATGCGAAGGAAGATATAGAATTGTATATATTTATGATTTTGTCCTGCTTTCCCATTTACGCCATGGTATATTGATAAACATGCCATTTTACCTTTTATGCACTCTCCAAAATATGGCACACTATGTTAAAACATATAGGAACCCATTGTCTTCTGTAACAAACCATGGGTTAGTTAAAATACTGGTGCAAATATCCTTAGCATGACACAACCTGACATGGGAGCAATTTATTGTCGGAGAGGGAGTGCATTGGCCACCTACAGCATGAGATGTTGGAGAAAGTGAGGTCGAACGGAGCTCCTCAGATTCAGCTAGGGGGAGGGGTGAATATCTAGAAGAAGGTGGATATTATCAGGAGGAAGACTCAAGGGAAGCTACAGCAGCAGTGAACCTGATAGAGGAAATGGTTGGGGTGACGATGGTAGTAGAAGAGACCGTGACATTAGCAGTTGCAGCAACAGAAATAGAAATTGGAGCAGCAGCAGCAAAAGCAGAAGTTGGAACAAGTGGAGAAGTAGCGACAACAAAAGCTGGAGCTGTGAATGGGCAATAGAAGAGGAAGAAGTTACAGGAACAGGGGATTTTCTAGAGATAACCCTTCAATTTTTTGACATTAATTCTTCCTCTAAGATAAGAGGAACTGTAATTGAGGAAGAAGAACGCTTAGAACTTTGCTTGCTCCCTGATCCCATATATTGGAGGAAAAGGGGAATTGGATGAAGAGATGGTCTATCATTTTGATTTTTTGATGACAAATGTAATAAAGAGAGGGGCCCTCGAAACATTTCTTATGAATTTGGTCCCAAGTAATTTTTTGTTGTTGTTGTATACCAACCATAAGAATCTTGAGATTTTGGGCCATAGGTTCTTGAGACAAAATTTCTTCCATATTTGGTTTGGAGGAAGATGATTGTCTCTTGCTTGAAGGTGATAAATTTCTTTTATATTGAAATCCCTAGCGTCTTGTAACCCCAACATAATTAATCATTCCTTTCTTTTCTTTTGATTTTCCTAGATTGTAGGTCCTTCTATAATGCTTCAAAGTATTGATTATTATCTTGATTTGTCCAATGGAGTTGAGACCACTAGGCCCACCACTATTGATTCACATCCTGAACTTCCCAGAGGTGATAAATTTAGGAAAAGTTCACCAAGTTGTTGTTGGATATTAGTTGGTTGGATATTGGATAATGCAAGAGTTTTGGATATTGTTGCCACATATCATCCTAGAAGAGAGAAGTTCTACCATCTCCTATTTCTAGGAAAGAATGATCCCTTATCAAGTCTTTTTGAACTCATGCTAAGTTCCAAATAAGAGATCCTTTTTGGAGCTCTTCTAGTAAAACCATCTCATTGATATCCGCTTTCAAATTGTATTTTTCTCTCCAAACTATTGGCCAAATACAAGTTAAAAAGAGTTACCAAGTTTTTTCTCCTAGATCGTCATTTAGGATTTCAGGGTCCTGTAGTCCAAGACCTCCCTTAATCTTGGGAGTATATACTTTTACCAAGAAACTAACACCCATTCAGGATTTCAGGGTCCAACAGTCCGAAAAATTCCCTTCATCTTGTGAGTACATACATTTTCTCAAGTGACCAATGCCCATTTTGTTGAATTTTGTGCAAATACGTTGAGCTTTGATGTTTAAAACTTTAATTCCAAAAATATAGAGCACTTGAAATCAATAAACCATTCACACAAACATTCAACCATAACACAAGATATACCTCGGGGAAAACCTTCAAAACAATGAGGCGGAAAACCCCAACAAATCTTCAAAGTATAATTATGATAGATAGTAGATAATGTATTTTACAATAATAAATTGCTTTCAAGACCCTAGGTGCAAGATAGGAGAGAACATACACCCCAAGTGTACATACAAAGAAATAGAGAAGAACAGACAATTGGATGATCTTTGCAATGTGTCCGACACATTAATAGCCGACAAGAATCACTGCCATGCAAGGTGTAGTGAGTCACTACATGGGAATTAGCCTCCCATGCAAACTATGGTGAATTCCCTTCATGGAGAATTGCTCTGTACTTTGGTTTCTTCAATCCTGCAAAGACAATGTACAATGCCTTTCTTCTTTGATATTAAATAATGATTTGTTGACTTGAGATTGAACTCGCATCATAATTGTATGTAGGATCACTTAGTTAGTATGCTAACTTAAGTGTCATCATGCAATAGTCTTACTTAAGTGTTGTCTTTTAGTTTAAGTGTCATATTTTAGTTTAACTAAAGTGTCACCATAAAAAACACGTTAGTTAACTAGTTCCTTTTATTAACACTTTAGTTAACTTTTCTTAACTGAAATCATGTTGATTGATTTTATTGAATTGACCATTGTGAGTTCTCCTTTAATTAACTAATGCATACATTGTTCCTTTAACTGAAGCTTAACAATATTTAATTAATACATACATTGTTACTTTAATTGAAGCGTTAAATGAGGCATGCTTTGTTACTTTGACTGAAGCTTTAACTGAGGCATACATTGTTATTTTAATTGAAGCTTTAACTGAATCTTTAACTGAGACATACATTGGTATTTTATTTGAATCTTTGACTGAAGATTTAACAATTTGAGTTCACTTTAGTCAACTAAAATATTCTCATTAGAAATTTAAATTCTCTTGTTCTCTATGCATTTATCTTTATCTCTTATCTTTACTGCATGGTCAATATGTGCCAGCTTTATTTTATCTATCATATCAACACTACACCAAATTTGACTTTTTGGGGGGGTTTCCTTATGCCTCTAAAAGTCATTTTTAAGGGCGGTTTTGGCTCTGGAGGTGATCTTTACAAAACCGCCCCTAATAGCACCGATGCTAAAAGTTTGGACTTTTAGGGGCGGTACTAGAAGATATCAAAACCACCTCTAAAAGTGACTTTGGGGGGCATTTCTAACCCCCTCACCCCCTCCCCCCCCAAAAAAAGTGACTTTCAAGCACGGGGTCTTCACTTGTTGAACAATATCCTATCACGTTAGTTCATATTGTGGGTTTTAAAATTATCAAAAATTGAACCAATATATTGTAGGTATTGGAGGGGATGAGGGGTTTAAGGTGGGGGTGGGTAGGGTGGTTTATAAGGATTGAGGTATAAAAAGGGGTGGGGAGGAGGTTTTAAGTATTGGGAGGGGGTTTCAAAAAAAATAGTTTGGGTCAATATCTCTGGAAATTAAGGGTATTCTTTAATATCCCACGATCGTACGTGCTATGTGAGAGGTTCACTAAGTAAAGTCCCCATGCTTTTAAGGGAGGTTCTAAACCCCCATCATATACACCTAAGGAGGCGGTTTCAAACCCCCCTAAAAGTCCTTATTACAAGCCTTTGGTGGCGGTTACAAACCCCCCTCATAGGTACCTATGAGGGTGGTTTCAAACCCCCCTCGTAGATACCTATGGGGGCGGTTTCAAATCCCCCCCATAGGTGCCTACAAGGGAAGTTCTAACCGCCCCCCTAAAAGTCCATCTTACAAAAATTTGGGGGAGGTCTTAACAAAAATTCCCCCAATAGCATCGATGCTAAAAGTTTGGACTTTTAAGGACGGTTATGGAAGAGATAAAAAATGACGCTAAAAGTGAATTTTGGGGGTGATTTAGAACCCCCACTAATATTCCTTATTACAAACCTCTGGGGGCATTTATAAACCCCCATCATAGGTACCTATAAGGGCGGTTTGAAACCCCCCTTGTAGACACCTACAGGGGATGTTCGAAACCCCCCCTTGAACTCCATCTTATAAACCTTTTTGGGTGGTTATGAACCCCCCTCATATAAACCTATAGGGGGGTTTTGAACCCCCCTCATTGTAACATACAAGGGCAGTTTTGAACCCCTCTCGTAGTGACATATGAATGTGATTTAGAACCTCTCTCATAGCAACATACAAAAACGAATTGAAACCCCCTATATAGGCATAATAAATCATAATAAAATATATTTTATTAAAAATACCAATATTGCAATATCATTAGGGCACAAAGGAATCGAACCACCAACCTCCTGGCTTGTAAGGCAGGTGCTCTTCCATTGAGCTAGAACCCTTTAAGAATTAGGGAAATGAGCAATATTAACACCGATATTTCATCATTTGTAATTCTAAGAGAAGACAATAAGATCTAAATACAACCATACTTAAAATCCAATTTATATTTCCTAAGACAACCATGCTTAAAATCACTCCTCAACTACCTACATGCTCATATATATTTTCAACCACCTAAAGAGTTTTAAAAAAATTGAAAAAAACACAACAAAAATTATATTCAAGTGAACACTATCCATCAAGCTAGTGCACAAATCTATTAATAAATATACCTCAAGATCAACAAATGCATCAGGTAGCTCTCCAGCTTCTCCAAGGACTTGCCCCACAATCCTATTAGCATGTGTCAGAGTGGGATATACTGTTGTACCCACACCAATAAGGCCTCCAGGGACAACAAACAACAACTCATTGTTTGGTCAGTTTTTAAGTACACTATGGTCATTAAAGGAAGACAAGCTCCATAGACACAACCCTTCTATCAACAGGAAAATCAACAATTTGAATTGGTTCATAGGACAAATGCATAGTCTTTTATCATGTTCATTGTTTAGCCATTGAATTCCCTCAGATATGGAATGAACCCCACCCCGCACAATATAGAAATAATGTAATACAAAGCACTAATGATTTCACTTCATTTGAGATATGATTGGGGTTTTCGACCACCAACTCCTAAGCATCTAATATCCATATTTTCAGTACCTACTATGGCAAGAGGAGAGAAGGAAAATTGCAACCACAAAGCTCAATAAATGATATAGTGTACAGCAAATATGTAAACATGTACATGAGGCAATTGGTCAAGTACAACACAAATAATGCCATGATTGACATTGGATTGCTCATAAATTTCATGTTGGAAATAATCGGACATGCCATCATATATCATGTATATACTTTTCTTGATATCATGTATCTAACTAGTTGAGAATGATGATATCATCAAATAAGTGTGGAGCTATTTTCACCATTGGGAACACAAAAGTGTCTAAGATGATAAAATAAGCAATATCTGACATGATAATCACCGGTGTCTTTCCAATTGACATTTTCACAATGGATAGGAGCTAAAATCAAAATCATCCTTATAAATATCAATCCATCAAGAAGAATATGCAACCAATCTCGCAATCCGTAACATTGGTTTTAATTCCTTTCTCATATTTGATAACCAATCCCTTTCATGCAAGATTAGTTGTTTATGGATTTCAAAATCTTATGCAATTCCATTATTTATTTGAAAAATAAGCTAGCATTGTATTTTACATCAATCACCTCTTTGAAGGGCAGAGATCAAATCATAATTGAGAAGTGAATTACTACCACAAATATCAAATCATTTACTATGTTCACAGAATTGGCCAATCCATGAAAAATCATCACCTCTGTTATGCTTCAGGGAGTTGGCCACTCCAATATAGCCCTAACCTTCTTTAGAACCAATACTTAATCCATTTTCTAAAGTCACAGTTCTGAGGTACACAAACTTATCTTTACAAAATTTACTTTTCTCAACATTAACGAACAATCTTTTAGCTCTAAATACCTTGCAACACCATTCTCAAGTGTTCCAAATGCTCCTTCTATTCCTTCTTGAAACTGAAATGTTATCAAAATAAACTAGATAGAATGTACCAACATATTTTCTAAATATCTTGATCATTGTCGTCATGAACATACTTACAGCAGGTTGTTTATGGCATATTTTTTTCCATCCTTCTTTGATCCGTAGGACCTCAACTTTAGTGCATTAAAAGTTTGTTGTAAAAGAATGCGTGCAACAGGTTAATTAAAGGAACAACATTAACTGAAATTAAATGCTCAGAACAAAAAAAATGAAAACCACAACACTGATAGACAGATACAAGGAAGAAAACATAGAAACAGAGTCACAATAGAAGTTGATAATGGAGTTCACCCCCTCCACTGGGCTATGTCTCCGGGTCCCTCTCCAATGGGTACCGATCCAATTAATGGCTTTAAATGGTACAAAATGGTTCTGGCATCAACTTCAGCAATTGTAAAACAGAATGCTGGATAGAAAGTCTTCAAGATTCCCCTCTGTGGAATTACAATATGGTCTTCAAAAGATAAAGACCCAAAATGTAACAGAGAATACAGTCGACCCTAATACAAACAACAATATGGAAACTACAGCAAAACTCTCCAATCTTCTATGACAGAGAAACAATGTATTGTGCTCTCAACGAACTGTGTCCCCTCTCTGTCGCCAGCTTCCTCTATTTAAGCCTCATTCTTACCGTTACAAATGAGCTGAAGCGTTAAGGAGGATGCAACTGTTCACATCCCCTGCCAAATGCCAATTCGTTATCATAGTGGCTGTTCATATGTCTTTCACGTTATCACCACTGTGGCATAACTGCCAAGAAAGCTTCGCCAAATAAGCTGTTCATGATGAAATCCTGCCGCCACAAAACTGTGCACAGACTGCCAATCGTTTGGAAGCGTCACCACGCCATGCATATTGCAGTGTTTGAGTTGGAATTTTTAGTTATTTGGGCTTCCACCGTTGCGGAAGAAGATAAGCAACGGGCTCTGACGGTCTCAATCGGCTGTCGGCTGGTTTTCGAGTCGGAAGTATCAGTCACTTTGGTTTCCGCAGTTGCGGATGGCGCTGTCTCTAAGTCTTCCGCAGTTGCGGGCGGCGGATGGCAAAGTCTCCCGATTTCTGCCTTGACTTTTCAAACCTCGTGTCGCTGTGTGCGCCGCTCCTTAAGTCTTGGGTTTCCGCCGTTGCAGAAGAGGAAATGCTCCCGGCCTCCAATCCGTTCCAAACGTCTTTAAGCTTCCCCTGTTGCGGAAGGGAAAGGCTTCCAACTTCCGATGCTACGGACGGAGAAAGGCTTGCGAGCCCCGCCGTTGCAGAAGGAAAAAGGCTTCCAACTTTCGATGCTGCGGACGGAGAAAGGCTTGCGAGCCCCGCCGTTGCGGAAGGGAAAAGCTTCCGAATTCCGATGCTGGGGACGGAGAAAGGCTTGCGAGCCCCGCCGTTGCGGAAGGGAAAAGCTTCCGACTTCCAATGCTGTGGACAGAGAAAGGCTTGCGAGCCCCGCCGTTGCAGAAGGGAAAAGCTTCCGACTTCTGATCTGTGCGGCTTCTTGGTGTATCTGCCGTCTGATTTCCTTCACGCGCGGATTCTATGAACCATGTACCATATTGGATCGTTAAGGAGGAATAATCCGCCGGATCAATCCTCCCCATTGGAGAGCTTTTGGACCACCAAAAGCTTGAATTATTCTGTAAGTAAGTGAGGGTAAAGTTCCCTCACTTTACCAATCTCCATCCATCTTGCTTTGCTAGGATGCATCCCCTTCAGCCCCACTCGAAGGTACTCAGCATTCCCCCTTCGTGAAGTCCTCACATTTCTGTCAAGAATAGCATCATCCTACAACTCTCTCATATATTCAGGTGCCAAATCATCTATTGAAGGAATCTGTATGTTAATTTCTTCATCCATGATCATAGGAGGCTCATACAGTTTAAGATTCTCAACATTGAAAACTGAATAAATTTGCATGTATGGAGGTAAATTCAAGCGAAAAGCATTAGTACCAATCTTTTCCAAGATCTCAAAAGGACCATACCTGATAGGTTTAAGCTTTCTACCTTCACCTTTCATCCTTTCTTTGGTGATGTGTAACCAAACTCTGTCACCAACCTGAAATTGATGATCAACTCGATGCTTGTCATGCCTGGCTTTGTACTTTGCTTGGCTCTTCTCCAACTGTTCTTGAACTGCCTGCTGCACTGCTTGGATTCTCTGAATGAACTTTAAAGCTTTATCTGCTTCATGATGTCCATCCACTACATCTTTTCCAAAAGAGAAGTCCATCTGTGTTTTTGGCAGATAACCAAAACAAGTTTCAAAAGGAGATTTTTTCGTGGAAGAATGAACTGCATGATTGTAAGCATGTTGTATATACTGCAACTGCTCATCCCAAAGTTTAGGATGCTTACTACAATATCCTCTGAGCAGTTGAACCACTGTTCTGTTCACTACCTCTGTTTTCCCATCGGTCTGTGGATGAAAAGATGTACTTTTATTTAGTTTAGTGTCCATGAGCTCCCATAAGGTTGACCAGAATTTTCCCAAGAACCGGGAATCTCAATCAGATACAATAGACATGGGTAGCCCAAAATGTACCCAAACATTCTGAAAGAACAGGTGAGCTGTTTGTTCAGCAGTGATCTGCTTATTACATGGCATTAAGACACACATTTTTCTGAACCTATCCACAATGACATATAGGTAATCATGCCCTTTTCTAGACATAGGTAGTCCTCTTACAAAGTCCATAGAAATGCTTTCCCAAGGACGAGAAGAAACTGGAAGAGGAGTGTACAAACCCAATTTCCTATTGCTAGGCTTACTTGTTGCACACATAACACAACCCCTTATATATTTAGCTACAGTTTCTTGCATTTGAGGCCAATAACAATGATTCTGCAATACAGACAATGTCTTACTTACTCCAAAATGTCCTGCAATCAATGAACTATGTGCCTCTTGGATCACATGCACTCTTTCTTTCTCTGGAATACAGAGTTTACCAAGATGATACAAGAGTTGATTATGCACAAAATAGTTCTCTTCCCGTTTACTATGTATTAGTGATGCATATACTTTCTTAAAATCTTTATCTTCTGCATACTGTTCAATATAACTTTCATGTGTTAGTGAACTGTTCTGAAGAATGATTGAAGCATTCATAGGTGGCCTTGATAACATGTCTGCTACTTTATTATGAATTCCCTTTTTGTACTTAATGACGAGATGAAACTGTTGTAAGAACCCCATCCATCTTAAATGCCTACTTTGTTGTATTTTAGTTTGAGATTGTAAATATTGAAGTGGCTGATGATCAGTATGTATGACTGTCTCTTTTCCCATGATATAATGTTTCCACTTCTTCACACTCTGTACTAAAGCATACAATTATTTGTCATAGGTCGGATAGTTACTTACCGCAGTAGAGAATGTCTCTGAATGGTAACAAACTGGCTTCCTTCCTTGCATCAAAACTGCTCCCATGGAAAACCCGCTGGCATCGGTTTCGATCTCAAATGGTTGCTGAAAATCTGGCAATGTCAGAACTGGTGCGGTGCTAATTCTTTCCTTCAAAGTGTCAAAGGCTCTCTGATGCTTGCCTCCCCACTGGAAAATCTCTTTAATGCTTGTCAACGCATGTAATGGAGCAGCAATGGAAGAAAACCCAGAAATGAATTTCCTCCAATACTGAACGGCACCCAGAAAACTTCTGATTTCAGTAACGGTGTTAGGCCATGGCCAGTTTACAATGACAGCAACCTTGGCCGGGTCCACTCGCAGGTGGCCTCCACCAATGATATGGTCTAGATATACTAAAGAAGTTTTAGCAAATTCACATTTAGACATTTTTACATAAAGCTTTTCCTTTCTCAGTACATCTAATTTTTTTTTCACATGTACAACATGCTCTTCCCAAGTGTTGCTAAACACAAGGATATCATCTAGATATACAATTACAAAATCATCAATGAATGAACGAAAGACATCATTCATGACCCGCATGAAAGTAACAGGTGCGTTACACAGCCCAAAAGGCATCACAAGCCATTCATACAAACCCTGTTTTGTTTTAAAAGCTGTTTTCCAAGCATCATGCTCAGCAACATGGATTTGATGATACCCACTACGCAGATCCAATTTTGTAAAGTAAGTTGCATGTTTCAATCGATCAAGCAAATCATCAATGCGGGGAAGAGGATACCTGTTTTTTATGGTGATTTTATTAAGGGCCCTGTAGTCGATACACATCCTCCACGACCCATCCTTTTTTGGAACCAAAACTATGGAAGAGCCACAAGGAGAAGTGCTGGGCCGGATGACCCCCTTCTCAATCAGCTCCTGAACCTGCTTCTTGATCTCCTCATTCTGCATTACAGACATCCGGTACATGGCTATGTTCGGGAGTGGCACATCCTACTGCAAATGTATCTCATGTTGAATCTCTCTCTTCGATGGTAACCCCTTCGGATCTTGAAACAAATCATCATACTCAGAAATGTTGTCAATCAGTTCAGATTTATGCTTAGGGTCACATTCTTCAAAAGATTTAGAGACTTCATCATTTTTCATCTTAACCATCATCAACACAAAGTTCTTACTAGCATTTACCAACCTCTTCATTTGTCCTGCAGAGACTATTGCTAGATTGGTTTTTATCTTATCATGCTCGTACAATATATTCCATACCTTCTTTAAAAAGATGATACTTATTCTACTCTCTATAAAAGACTGCTTTCGGGTCATACAAATATGAACTCCCAAGTACAATTCCACAAATGTCAAGTGGCACTACATCTAGTTCTACCTCATCCCTAAACTTTTCAGTAATTGCAAATTTTAATACACATTTCCTTGTAACTTGCAATCGTGTATCATTAGTAACCCAACCTAGAGGATAGGGCTTTTCATGAGGCACAGTAACTAAATGCAATTTCTTAACCACTTCTTCTGATATCAGATTTACTTGTGAACCACTATCAAACAATGTATCTATCTTTGTGTGATTTGCAATGACACGAACATGAAACAGTGCACTTCTATCTTTATCATTTTGCTTAGAAGTAGATGGCAGACTTGTACTTGCACTAGAACTTGATTGTGCATCAATGGGAAGTGAGATACTTTTATCCTTACCTTAGATTCCGACAGCTGTAACCTTTGTTTCATCACCTGAGTCAGATCCCAGGTCTTGAATAACGGCTGCAGTAGCTTTTGCTTTACCTTTGTCTTTGTTTCCTCTGTACTTCTTTGGCCTTAACTCCGGATGAAGTTTCCAACACTTAGAGACATCATGTCCCTTTTGACAATGCGAACACGTAGGCTTTTCACCCTCTTTCTTAACAGTAGCCATCTTCTTTTTCCCCTTATCTTTACCTTTTGATTTGCTGTCAAATTTAAATGACTTCTTCACAAAAGTATCATTAGCATGCTTACCCCTGGCTTCTAAATGGGTAGCTTGAACACATACATCATCCAAATTACTGGGATTAAACATCAACAAAGTATGCTTCAAATAAGAATGCATGCCCCCAATGTACTTAAGAAGAGTTTCATGTGTATCTAATGAAACATTCAATGCAATAGCCCTCTTTCTGAATTCATGAGTATAATCTTGAATGCTTTGTCCTTTAGCTTGTCTAAACATTTGTCAATTCATGGTTAATTGTTGCATGTGACCTAAAGGATAAAATTGCTTCCTCAATACTTCAATGAACTCATTCCAAACTGAAATAATTTTACCATTCTTTCGAATATCTTGCTGAATCTTTCTCTCCCACCAAGTAAGAGCCATTCCACTCATTCTCAAAGTGGCCAATTGAATCCTGGAAGGGTCATCATTAATGCCCTGCACCCTGCAATATACTTCAAGCTGCTTGATCCAATTGTCTAATTTTTCAGCATCTACATCTCCATTATAAATAGGTAATTCAAACTTTACATCCAATTTGAAGTAAGGCATATTAGGACTTGTATTATTTGAATGAGAAGTATGAGAAGAAGAAAAAGTCTGTTTAGTATCAGGAGGATCACCATCACCTCCTACTCCTTTACCCTTTTCTTCCGGCTTCACTTCTGCATCTTTGGATGAAGATCCTTCTTCTTTCTTCTTCCTTCCTGCTCACTCTTCGAGTAGAAGTTCCATCATCATGGCTTTCATGCTCATAAAAGCCTCCAGAAACTCAGTTTCAGACATAACAGGTTTTTCTCGTTCGGTGTGTCCTTCTTCTTCCCTTCGTGGAGAAGACATGGTTCTTGAGAATGTTTTCCTGGAGCCAATCTCAGGATCTCCTTCAACTAATTCTCCTTCACCAAGCTTTAACCTGGACCTGGTAAGCATTCACAAACTTGCACAATAGTCAACCAGCTCTGATACCAAATATGATCCGTAGGACCTCAACTTTAGTGCATTAAAAGTTTGTTGTAAAAGAATGCGTGCAACAAGTTAATTAAAGGAACAACATTAACAGAAATTAAATGCTCAGAACAAAAAAAATGAAAACCACAACACTGATAGACAGATACAAGGAAGAAAACACAGAAACAGAGTCACAATAGAAGTTGATAACGGAGTTCACCCCCTCCACTGGGCTATGTCTCTGGGTCCCTCTCCAATGGGTACCGATCCAATTAATGGCTTTAAATGGTACAAAATGGTTCTAGCATCAACTTCAGCAACTGTAAAACAGAATGCTGGACAGAAATTCTTCAAGATTCCCCTCTGTGGAATTACAATATGGTCTTCAAAAGATAAAGACCCAAAATGTAACAAAGAATACAGTCGACCCTAATACAAACAGCAATCTGGAAACTACAACAAAACTCTCCAAGCTTCTATGACAGAGAAACAATGTACTGTGCTCTCAACGAACTATGTCCCCTCTCTGTCGCCAGCTTCCTTTATTTAAGCCTCATTCTTACCGTTACAAATGAGCCGAAGCGTTAAGGAGGATGCGACTGTTCACATCCCCTGCCAAATGCCAATTCGTTATCATAGCGGCTGTTCATATGTCTTTCACGTTATCACCACTGTGGCATAACTGCCAAGAAAGCTTCGCCAAATAAGCTGTTCATGATGAAATCCTGCCGCCACAAAACTGTGCACAGACTGCCAATCGTTTGGAAACGTCACCGCGCCATGCATATTGCAGTGTTTGAGTCGGAAGTTTTAGTTATCCGGGCTTCCGCCGTTGCGGAAGAAGATAAGCAACGGGCTCCGACGGTCTCAATCGGCTGTCGACTGGTTTTCGAGTCGGAAGTATCAGTCACTTTGGTTTCCGCAGTTGCAGATGGCGCTGTCTCTAAGTCTTCCGCAGTTGCGGGCGGCGGATGGCAAAGTCTCTTGATTTTCGCCTTGACTTTTCAAACCTTGTGTCGCTGTGTGCGCCGCTCCGTAAGTCTTGGGCTTCCGCCGTTGTGGAAGAGGAAATGCTCTCGACCTCCGATCTGTTCCAAACGTCTTTAAGCTTCCCCTGTTGCGGAAGGGAAAGGCTTCCGACTTCCAATGTTGCGGACGGACAAAGGCTTGCGAGCCCCGCCGTTGCGGAAGGAAAAAGGCTTCCAACTTCCGATGTTGCGGACGGAGAAAGGCTTGCGAGCCCCGCCGTTGCGGAAGGGAAAAGCTTCCGACTTCCGATGCTGCGGACGGAGAAAGGCTTGCGAGCCCTGCCGTTGTGGAAGGGAAAAGCTTCTGACTTCCGATGCTGCGGACGGAGAAAGGCTTGCGAGCCCCGCCGTTGCGGAAGGGAAAAGCTTCCGACTTCTGATCTGTGCGGCTTCTTGGTGTATCTGCCATCTGATTTCCTTCACGCGCGGCTTCTATGAACCATGTACCATATTGGATCGTTAAGGAGGAATAATCCGCCGGATCATTCTTTTCCTTCCCTTATTTATAAATTATGCTTGAAAAGTTGGTTGAAGATGATAATTTTGTTGCTGGAAATTGCATGGGACAACACGTTTTTGAAGGGAGTATTTTAAAAACCTATTCATCTTCAGAAATTTGTGAATTTGTATGTAAACTTTCAGCTGGAAATTGTTACATAGGTGCTGGAAAATACACAGGGCAGCTAGGCATTTAATTCATAAATTTTTATGGTCATTTCGAACCAAATATTTGTGCACTATTAAAAACCAAAACACTTGAAAAACTAGAGAAAAGTGTACAAGTTGGAAACTATTATGAAGCTCAACAAATGTACAAATCAATTTATGCCAAGCATTCAACTCTCGTTGGACAGGTTGTTATATATCTTATTTCAAACTTCCAATCAATTGTTTCATGGGAAACTCATCTTTGTTGAGTTTGAATTTTTTTATACATAGAGAAATTGATGTGAACAGAGCAGATATACACTGACTGCAATAAGAGTTGGTAGCAAGAAAGCTGGAAAAGATTTGAATCTCAAAGCAACTTTCGGATAAACTGAACTCCATGTTACTAAGGAGGCCAGGTTAAAGCCAAAAGATGTCAACATGCATTCTATTAGAATGTTCTCCCTTATAACATAGATAAATACTTTCAATTAGAGTAGGAGCATGTCCTCGATGGTATCATAATTGATAATGATTCAGGACCTTATTCTGGCCTACGGATATGGATTTAGCATGATAATTCCTTCAAAATATATGATTGCATGTTCATCTGTGAGTGCAAAGGGGCTGAACAGTTACTAAGGATGCTGCATATTTTATGTCCTACATACATATGCACATTTTCATTGCTATATGCAAATGAGAAGCATGCTACCTTCTTCTATCCCTTTATTGTGTATAAATTAAATACTTCCTTAACTCACGAGAATTTTCTCAAGGATTAAGATAATATGAGATAATTTTATTAATGTTTATGAATGACCAAAAGATAGGCCACTGGGTCTTGGAAGTGCAAACAATGGTACCGAGTTGTTGAGTGCAAAAGGCTATTCCAGAATGCCAGAAAGTATAAATATCAGTGACTAAATAACGTAATAACAAGATGCAAAGAGAAGAAAGCCACAACATACATTAGGAGGTGACGTATAGAAGAGAGTGGGGAAGATGAAGTATTTGTTGCTGCATCAATTCCTGAGAAGGAACTGATACACTACCTGATGATGTCTTTCGGGGAGTGGCCTGAGTTGAGAGGGCCTAGCTAGGAAACCCTAAGAGAAGCTTGCAGACAACCGAGGAAACCCTAAGAAAAGTTTGCAGACAACCGATGAAACTATCCTTATATTCAAGGTCAATGGAAAGAATATAGTGATATGGGCCTACATGTATGAGGAGAACTATTGAGTAGGTCTGCATTGAGAATGAGTACTCCTCTATGTTTGTGTCCTTGTGGGGATGCAATTCTTGACCCCTAAAAACGAGGCTATACATACTCTCATTGATACCAAAATGATACAACCCCCAACAAGATAAGTGCTCAAGAGAAAAAAAAGTGCACAAATCCCTAACTGCACTCATCCTATTTTATATTTATTGAAGTGCACAAATCCCTAACTGCACTCATCCTATTTTATATTTATTGTGTTGGATCCTAATGTAATGATCGCTCCACTTTGAATAGGAAATTGAATAACTGGTTCTTAAACTTATTTATAGTAAAACCAAACAAGTCTTTTCTCCAAATTAATAATGATTAGAATTCTAAGTTTACTGGAAGAAGAAGGTCACAAAGACTTCTTGGTCAAGGAAGGGAGGAAAATTGACATGACAATTTAATGGAAGCCCTTTAACAGGAAACATAAATGGGAGGGTCAATCATGATAGTCATGGTAATTGAGATAATCAAGAATGAAATATTATCAATGAGCGATTGTGTGAGAGAATTATCATTAGCAAGTTTGATATTTGAGAGAATTTGCACAAGAGCAAGAATATGATGAAGTTCTTAGCACTTTTCCTCATAATATAAAGTGTAACCAGACCTAAAGGGAAATTTTGGGTTAGAACGAAGGACAGATCTATGCATAAAACGTAATTCTTGGTTTATTTGGACATGTCATTGGTAAAACAGTATTAAAATAGCCATTTCGTAGATAAAGGCAGCTATAAGAGACCTAATTTCTCATACTGTTATGGACCTGTGGGTAAAATATCAATGAACCCTTCTTCCTGAGCAGTTTATGCAAGTAAGTAAAATGGTATGAACCAATGCCCTCACGTAAGGGCCAGACTTGTACGTAAGAAGCCAATAGATGCAAAGAATACTATTATTGACTGGGAAATTCCATTACTTTTAAAAAGATAATATGATCAACTAGCTGACCCAAAGTTCCATTAAAGCAAAACTATCTTATGAAGCCTTATATGCTATTTGTCGGCTGGAAGAATGACCCCTTGACTCTTTTCAGATCTGCACACCTAATCCTGATGCTTGCCTGAGGATGAGCCCTAAAACCAACACCTTGAATATGTATGGACATTAGTGCTCTACAAGAAGCCTTATAATGCATTATAAATTTCAGATCTGAGCTTTATGTTTAATGAGAGTGCATTATCTACAAGTTATTCAAAGCTATGATAAGGGTACTTTGTTGAGATAACTTCACCAACAATGAGGATGCTTTATTATAGCAGGGGCGAGGGACAATTTATTGAAAGAGTTACACTCTTTTGACTTACACATGAGGAGCGCTCAAGGTCAAAGTGATCCCTTACCTATCTTTGGCATGCCATTGCTTGCTTCAAGGTCAAAGAGTTAACAAGAAGAGGAGAATTACATGTCTAATGGGTAAAAGATTTCTATTTTATTAGGATGGGGTTTTCCAAGGAGAACGTCCTAGATCCAAGGGTGATCGTAACCACCATTGCTCGTTTTGGCATATACCTCTTTGATATCCACTTTGTAAGGGATATGCTAGCACATGCAGCAACGTTATATATATCACATGGTTTGAGGGTTGATATAGTCAAAGGAGTATGCTAGCACATGCAGCAACGTTATATATATCACATGGTTTGAGGGTTGATATAGTCAGCTTGTCAAGCATTTAATGATGGTAGCATGGAACATTTCGGCATGATTTGAGAAGCACTTTCCCCAAAGGAGGCATCCAAGGTATCTTTGACGAGGTCAAATCAGCTCAAGGAAGAGGATGCCCTTCACTTAAGGCAACATGGGCATATTCTGAGGGTTTGGGAGAGGAACGCCTTCCACAAGGAGCTGACACATGGCATCATTCATCATCCCAAGGAGGAATAACTCCATCCCTGGAAGAGAAATCCCCTTAACTTCCCATTTTAATCATATTTTAGTGGGAGACTGGGAGTGATTGCTAAAAGCTTATCCTAAAGAACACTCCAAAAATGATTAAGACATGTGGCATAATAAACCATTACAATGGACTATCCTATCTGCTGAGCCATTACTGTGTCAAGGACTGTGATATCCTTTTCTTATTGTGACAATGATTTGTGGGGTTTTTCTTGTTGCTGGGTTTTTTTTTAAAACCATCTACTTATCTTGCAGAAATCACAACTAATTTAAATTTCTACCACCTGAAGTATAGCATAATCCTACAAATTAACAGACCTCATCTTTTGGATGTAAGTGGGGGTAGGAGGAAAACCACACCTATTGAGCTATTTCTCCAAGTGCATCCACTAAACAAACAAGTAATTTGATTGTTATTGTTTATAAATTGATAATTAACGTTTGTGAATCTGTTGTGTTTGAAAAATATGTGCTTTTGCACTTAAAAGGGAAATACAAGTCTGGAATTTGACATCAATTTAGGACTATGATCTCATCTGTCTAGAAGATATTCATGAGTGAATTTTAATGCAGCTACAACCACTAATGTGGAATTCAGGGGACTTAATTCTCCGACACAAAAGCAAGCTTCAACTATACCAACTGTATGCAGAATTGGCTTGCAAGGGTCAAGAAGATGATAGAACAATGGAGAATTGTAATGCTCTTCCTGGGAAATGACTTCCTGAGTACATTGACTGTGTTTCTCTGTATCAGCAGTTAATTATGAATGTAATCAGCATACGGTATACCATATGAATTATACGCTAGAATGGTTGACAGTATACATGGATTTTAAATGAATTTGGCATAGGCATTTCTATACCCATTGCTAATTTATATTTGCCTGTAAATTCTAAATTATTTTTTTGAGTTTTTAATTCGGCCTCACAACTGCGGGACTGCAGTAAAATATATCTTGATGATAGTGTTGGATGGCAAAGGAGGGCATCCAGGGGCATCACAGAGTGGTATCAAAGCCCATATTACAACACTGGGATGTTAACGGAAAAAATTGTGAGTGATAAATAATTACACCATTGCATGACATCTATTCAACAAAAGTCTCAGTGAAGATGGGTTATTATGTCATCTGCATGCTCATGGTGATGAATTGCCCATGTTCTCTAGAGGAGGGCTATCTTAATTCAATTTGTCTTTGTATTTTCAAAATGGATAACACATCGTTCGATGTAACTGTGTCTAGAACAACATCTGCTCTTAAACTAAAGAAACCTAAAAGGAAAAGTTTGATTACTCTTAGATGGATGAAGACCATATTTCCTGGTGTCATGTCTGGGAGGTCTTGAAACTGTTTTTCTAAATGAATTGTACTGGCATGAAATTTGATCACTATAACTTTGTCAGTATTCTTGGTGCTGGTACAAAGTCTTGCTGGCCTACAACAGGACAAAGAGATATATGAACACACTATCAGGAGTGGACATGGCTCCAATGTATTTGTAGGCATTGCTTTGGTCAGCATGTATGTGAAATTGACACCATTGAAAATGCAAGGCAAGTGTGCAACAAAATGTTTCAGCCACATGTGATGGTTTATGGGCAACAATGGCTTCGAGACATTCACAACATGGGCAAATAAGGGGGCATTGAAACTATAGAGTGAATTGCAAGAGCTAGGCATGAAACCAACCCAGTTCACCTTTCTAGTATTCTCAGTGCATATGTTAATGAGTAGCTTTGAGAGAACGGAAGTATTTCCATAGTCTTGCCATCATAAATGAGTTTCAAGCATATATCTTTGACAGAATGAACTCACCATCAGGTATGTTGAGTATGGAATCTTAGTAGCAGGGTTCGCCAATTTTGAACCTTGAGGTTCGAAATTCAGTGAACCTCTTCTAATTCCTTAAGGTTCGATCATGAAATTCACCACTTTAAGAGTGAATTGTGGTTCGAAGGGCGAAGGCCTGTTTTTTATTACGTTTTTCTACTGTTATTATAAAAAGGATGTCAAATTACTTCAGACCTGCAATCTAGTTAAAACTTGGGAAGCCCTTCATGGCTTCTTCAAACAGAAGAGTTTACATTCCCGTGTCAAACAGTGGTGAATCGTGGCCACTTCAAACAGAAGAATTTTCATTGCGAAATGAGTACCGACAAGCAAAACAGAAGAATTGGGGAAGCCCTTATATTTCACTGCGGCAATTCGCATTCCATCTGTATTTATTTTAATTATTGAATACAGCCTTATGGTAATGGTAATCAGGAAAACTAAACATACGAGTCAAGGAAGCCAAGATTCAAACAGAGGATTCCGTGAAGTCTTTATTAGACGCCGTAATTTGTGTTTGTCTTGTCTTTTATTTTAATTATGAAATACAGGGTAGGGTTCAACAATTACTAATTTGTGTTTGATTTGTCTTTTAATTTGATTTTTAAATACAAGATAGGTAAAGACATAAGGTATAAAAAATACATAGCTTATATGCTATATATATATAGAGCACATTAAATATGTATATTATAATTATTGTTATATTATATTACTATGTTATAAAATATTTATATTATTTATATTGAGGAAAATGTATATTGATATAATATTTATACTTGAAAAAATGTATATTGCTAATTCTAATGCCAAATTTCATTAAAAAATTTAAATTCAAACTAAATTTCAAAGTTGTCGAATTCAAATTCAAACCTGAACCATGTGACATAACTTAGAGGATGCAAGACAACTTTATAACAATGTATATAACATAGGAGTAATTATGGAATGCATTGATATCAGGTAACGTCCAACAACATAATTGGTTGGAAGCCTTGATATTGTTTTTGAAATGCAAAGGACATTTATGAAAGGAAATCCATTAATTTTTGACAATGACCTTATGTTATGGCTTAGCAACCATGGAACAAGGCAAACAAGTTCATGGCCACATCCTAAAAACTCAAACCACATTAGATGTGTACATGGGTTTAGATGTGTAGATGAGAAGTGTCCTTGTTGATATGTATGCCCAATGTAGAAACTTATAATACACATGTAAAGTTTTGACATAATTCCAAAACATGATGTCAACTTATGGAATGCAATAATTACGTGTATACACAAAACTGGCATGGTAAAGAGTCACTAATACTTTTCCAGGAATAGCAATAATCACGCATTACACCAGACCAATTCACTTTCACGTGTGTCAATCATGACTCTACTAATCAACCAACTCTATAGTCTAGAACATGGCACAAAGGTCTATGGTCACCTCATAAAAAAATGGATATCAATCAAATGCATGTGTAGGGAATGCCTTTGTTGGCATGTATGTAAAGTGTGGGATTTTTGTTGATGCACTTAAGTGCTTGATAAATTGGAAAAAATAGATGTGGGATATGGAAAACAATCATTACAGGATTGACCCAAAAATGGTAACAGCATCAAAGCCCTTGAATTCTTTGAAGAAATGCAGGTGGCAGGCACAAAGCCAAATCATATCACCTTCATTTTTATTCTCGGTATTGCAGTCATGGTGACTTGGTGATTAAGGTCCTGAGCACTTTCATAAGATGAGTCAATGTTATAGCCATTCACTGACAATGCAGCATTAAGCATGGAACCTTTTTTGAGAATTTAAGAGAAAATGCTTGTAGTCCAAATGCAATAACATTTTCTTCTATGATAGATGGTTTAGGAAGGAAATGCAAGGTTGATGAAGTGTACATGTTATTTGAAAGGATGTACAAGTATGAGAACATCAAAGGAAGGTAAGAAAGTACTTGCTGACTTGCTAAACATAGTGTTGGTGACTCTATATACTCATTAATTTCTGTAACAAGCAGAGTTCTCAATATAAGTTGTCAACATAGGGAAGTTTGTTTATTTCAAAGGTAACTAGCAAAATATATGCATAAACATTTTAGTAGCTAATTAATGAAATACAAATAATTCAATCCTAATCACTACTCAATAAACTCAGCTTCATGTAAAACCAAATTAATTTATCAATCTAAGAACTTTAAAGGACTTCTAATTCCTACAATATCAATCCCGTGATTTATGATCTAAGAATGAATCAATCTAGAATTACTATTGCAAGAAGTTAAATCCTATTTTACCAAACCAGAACAATCACAAACAATCAATCAAAACAACTAGTCTATAGAAGCAATGATCTATCCAATTCAGTAAACTCTAAGAAAGATAAATGACAATACTACACAGGAGTTGAGCAGGTCTGTACCAGCTAGGGCTAATTAACACACTTTGCATAAAGAAAAGGATTATCCTACACAGTTGACTATCACACCACACTATTACAGCAAGCCAAAGGAAAATGTAATAATGCAATTGTTTAATGAATGTTGTTGCAGCTGTCTATGAATGCATCACACTGAAATCCCACACTAAATAGAAATAACTAAACTAGAACATCTATTACTACTAGCAAATCTGTAAGAAGGTGAGCCCTGGCCTTCGAACATGGATGTTGTTGAAGGATTAATCAGATCTACAACAAAACAATATTGAGAATCATTGCTCCTTTATTAAAATGATCAAAATACAGTTACAGTCTCCTCTGCTATGACTTCTCTCAAACTACCAACCCTTGGATCCAATTGCCTGTTCATACTTATACATAAATGGAACAGTTCAGTTACATCAATATCAGGCAGCCATGAAGATCTATGATCTTCAAGCTACCGATTTAAACAAGAACAATTGCAACTATTATTACATTGCATAATATTAGTTCATAACAATGAATGAACTTTTAATTTGAACTATTCACAGGACTAACATGTTCAAGCTAATGAGGAAGGATACTCGGGCAGTTTCAGATAGATGCGTGGAAGGAAATACAAGATTCTCTCATCAACATCTTGGACCGGATCATCAAACAGGAAACTGACGCCAGACATTACTCATCTCTTAATGCAACGAGCTGTTACACTTGGGGCACTTGGAGATTCTGAACCTTTCTTATAAACCAATGAGAAATCAACGCAAATGAAAGATAAAGTTCATAATTATAAGTAAAACCAAGAATTAATGAAACAAGTAAAAATATTTATACCTTAGGAATTTATGCTTGTTCTCTTCGAAAGGATAAAGGTTTAGTTGTAAATATGAGGCAAAAACAGGGAAAATAGGTTAAACAGAGTAAGGAAAAAGGGGTAATTTTGGCACCCAACATCTCACCCTAGCTATCCAATTGCATGTCCTCATACAACAACTCCAACTAGTATGAATCTAAGTCAGATTCAAGACTTTTCCGATGAAAATTAGTAAGGTTGGAGGATTCTGGTTTTTCCCCTTCCTACAAAAATCCATTGCTTGTAATTAGACTAGCTCGATAGTCTCTTTCTTCCTTCTTGGTCATCCTGTAAACACTCCCATAATTCCTATCTAGCCACCAGATGAGTGGAAACCATAATTTCAACCCTGACTAGCTCGGCCCACATGCACTTAACATAACCTGGTACTTGGAGCAAGGCATATTTAAAATTCTCGAAGCAATATGGATCTTTTGCCTTTAAAGATATGGGAGAAACCTCCCATCGATAACTACTCCCTTTCAAGGCATAGTCCTCTTGCCAAGAGATCATGTTAACATAAGTGGAAATAACTCTATGTTGGAATGCAACTAACTCATTAACCTTTTCAGGGGACGAAAGATGTTTCTTATACTTGGAAATCAGAGGTACATGGGCATGAGGTTCACTACGAATCCATAAAGTGGAGTTGTCCTCATTCCTGTGAATGGTTTGAGAGGCATCCCATCAATGCATATGATTAGTGACAAAAGAAGTAAATGCTCTCAGATGGATATCCCCAATATGAGGAACTAGATTAGAATGAGGGTCCATCAAACATGCCATTTTATGCAAGTACAATTCACACAACAAATTTTGTTTAGAAAAATCACTTTGGGTGAAAGTCTCTAAGAACTGGGGAGTTGTCATAATTTGCCAAGGTATCCCTTCTTTTAAAGCCCTTATTTTGAACATAGTCATTGGTTAAAAAAGAAACACATGATAAGATGGAGATGGAGCTCTACAGCTCAATAAATCCTGATTTAAGGTAAACATTTGTTCCTTTTCTTTCTGCTTAGACTTGTATTTCCTTAACTCTTTCAATTCCTCCTATATTTTCTCCCAATGATTTTTCTGGAAGAAAATTTACTTGGCCCACTTTTCCCTCAGTTCTTGAATGGTCTTCTTATGCTCAGACAGAGAAATCATTCCTTTATCATATAGACTAGCATGATATTTCCATTTACCCACCTCAAGCTTCAACAATGAAAGATCTCTTGCCAACTCTTGATTATCTTCATTTGTGACTGATTTTAGTGACTTTGTAGCTTCCTTTTGTACTGCGGGTTCTTGTGTTTTAGTAGTTTCTGTTTGTGTTGTTGCTTCTTGAGTTTCAGTATCTACTGTTGCTTCAGTTTCAATTGTTGCTTCATAGGTTTCAATAGCTACTTTTTAAATTGTTTCTTCATAGGTTTCAATAGCTACTATTTGAATAATTGCTTCATAGTTTTCAACAGCTTGAGTTCGAATTGAAACTTCAACAACTGGCTTTAATAACGTTGGTTCTTGTATAACAACGTTCAACTCCTGTACTTCTTCCTCAACAAATTTTGTCTGAGTTGCGTCCTCAGTAACACACTTTAAGGATGTTGGTTCTTGCGTTTCAATTTCATCCTTTTGGGATGCCGAGATTTCTCCTGAACTATCTCTGTATCACCTGATTTTTGTGCTTGGTCCAAAGGTGAATTAGTATCCTCAGAACTGCTTTCAGAAGGAAGCAATTCAGTTCTCCTAGAATGTTGAGGCTACACTTCCTCATCCTCTTACAATTCTTGATCAGGAATCATATCCACTTCCAGCCTTGTTTCCCTTGTTGATTCTACATTTGGTGTCTCATCTCTTCCTTGGCCTGAATATGCCAATTTTCTAGCTGATACTTCTTTCTTTACAACCTTGTACCTTGGAAATTTGAACAAATACCCACATTCAGAACATAAATTTTCTCATTCTCTGAAATGGAAGGTGGGTTTCCGAACTGATCATCAACTTCTGCCAATGTTTCAAAGTTCCTTGTTGCCCATTTTTTACGAGCTTCCTTCCACCTTTGTAACTCTTCTCTAAGTTCCTGCACATCCTCCTTTAACAACTCATTTTCATACAACAAATTCTCCAACCGGGGTTGGCCTTCAGCAGGTTCTTGTGGATCAGTGGATTCCATAGGTATATTTCCCTCTAGTTCTTGTGTTTCAGTGGGTGACCTAGGTCTTAAAATAGGGATTTCAACATTTGTCGCCTCTGCTACCCAAGAAGCTCTGGTCCTTCTTCTTTTTGTAACACCAAATGATTGTCTTTTAATAATTAATATTTTCTTCTTTCTTTGTGGCGTAAGAAGGATAGAAACTTCTCTTGTTGGGCCTCCTTTCCTTTGGTCGCGGCTTCTCTACTCCCTTCTTCTGTTGCCGCAACTTCCTCTTCGACTGCTTCTTTCCTTAGCTCTTTCTTCTTTGTCTTCTTTTGTTCCTCTTCTATCACATCTTCCTTCCTTACTACTTCTTCTAACTTGTCCTTTCTTCCTTCCTTTATTGCTTTTGTCGCAACTCCTTTTCATGTTTTCCTTCTTTTGTTCTTCCTTCTCTACTTCTGTCGCAACTCCTTTTACTTCTTGCAACCTGACTCTTTTCATACTTTGGAAAAATTATAACTAAATTCTATCTATATTTCCCTAGGCCCAACAATAACCATAGGCAAAGTATCACTGAAATAAATACAAGCATAACCACACAAAATAACACAAATATTTATCCTGGGAAACCCTCATGGGAGATAAAATCTAGAAAAACTTCATCGATATAGAATTCGACCAAGTACAATGTAAGACCCCAAGAAGAAGAATATAAGATCCCTTTTTGCATTAGACTGCTCCTCTCTCTCTCTCTCTCTCTCTCTCTCTCTCTCTCTCTCTCTCTCTCTCTCTCTCTCGCGCGCGCGCGCGCGCACAATGCTTGAGTGAGAAGTGTGTACAAATGATGGAGGGTGCCTCCCTATTTATATACATTATTTGTGTGACCATTTGGTCCAACAACGCTGACTTCTGGACCTTACCGGGCTGACCTCTCATAGGGAGACTCAAAATACATTTTATATAATATTTTTGTGGGTATTATTTCCCTAACTTACAATGGAGGTTTTACCTCATGACCCATAACATCAAGGACATCTTTGAATGAAGGAATGACATCTCTAAAGGAGGAATACAATAAAAGTACAATAGAATATCTTCCAAAGTTACATTTCTTTCAACAGTCTCTCTTAACAAGGAAGGTATTCTACATCATCATCAACCACAATAACAACAAATGTACAACTAATTGGCGAATCTATATTTCATAATAATTTTTGAACAACAACAATGTAACACCCCGGTTTTGACCCCGTTTGCATTAAAAATGTATATGATTTATATATTGTAATTAATCATGGTGTGGAGCTAAGGAAAAAGCCCCACCATCGATTTAACGTTTTATGTTTCGGCAATTAAAAATCGTTGCTGATGGTATTTCATGCTAGCCGGCACATTATAATTTTGGCACCATGTAAATATGCAATTTAATTAAAAAAAACCCACAACCAGTTATGGAAATGCAACAAATAATGAGATGGGGCCATGATTTCCTAAGGATAAGGGGGGGGGGATATTTAACCTTTGGGGTTGTTAGGTCATGATTTTGTCTTCCTTAGTTTTATGCTTTTGTTTATGTTTTTGAAACTTGCTAATATTTTTGCTTCTAGGAAATTTTGGTTTATAAAGGTTAATTTTGAGTTTAAGCCTTTTAGTTTTCATCATTTTGATTTTTCCTATTTTTAAGCTTGCTTTTATATATTTTGCTTAGAGTTCATTCTTGAAGGGTTCTACAAGGTATATATTGATTAAATGGTTTCATAAATGACACTAAGATCAAGATTAATCATATAAACCAAGTATTAAACCTGATTAGTGATTTAATGAGATGAAATTATGTGTTTGGACTTTCTTGTAGCGCAAGAGCGAAATTAATACACTAGAGCGCTCCAAGAAAGTCGCGAGTGCCAAAATAGTCATTTTTCAGTCCGATTTTTTGGGGGGTTTTGTCCCTGAGGTGCTAACTACATCAATTATCACATTTGATACGTGGCTTGCCAGGTTTATCATTGAAACAGTTGTAGGGTCATCATGTGAGGGAGATCGTGGCAATTGCATACAAGTTCATAGTGAATGATGACATGAGTGGAACGAGGCAGAATTTTTAGGAATATGTTCTTAAGCTGAAGAATACAAAGGCATTGAAAGTCGTGGTGGAGACATATTGCTGAGAAATCGGAGTTTTGACAGTTAAATGAAGAATTAGGGCTTTCCAGCAGCGACAGTTTGAAGCGATCTGGACAGTTGGAGACAGCTGGAATGTGGAATTCGACACCTAACCTTTGAAGAGATCAACTTCCAGCGCTTGTATTAAGCTTTTGAGCAGGTACCCCATGTGCCATTTGATAGGGTTTGTTAAATTTGGGGGTTTTCTGATAAAGCCTATAATGTCAAAATTCTAAGGAAGGATATGAATTTGCTCACTCAATAGACTATGAATGATGAAATATTAATCAAAATATCTAATTATTCATCATTTAAGTTAGTGAAGTTTAGAGCAGAACTATTGGAGGTCCCTGAATTTGTGATTAGGTCAAATTGTTGAAATTTGGTAAAAAACATTTCCTAAATTGTCTGATAGGGAAGACTGTGAGAGTTTGAAGATAAATAGACTGCCGAGACTATGAGAGTATGAAGATAAATAGACTATGAGATTATTGACAGGTGCTGCAAACCATAGTGAAAATGAATAAAAGTGGAAAAACTAATAGGGCTGAGCCCACTGATCTCAGTTGGATAGATAAATTTCCAGAATGTGCTGAGCTATTTGAAAATGCAGGATGGTTGATATTTTTCAAGAAAAATGATGGATACAATGCAGAGGTCTCCCATAAGTTTGCTCAGTGCTATGACAAAGACACTATATGTTTTGATACTTTGAAATTCAAATTGACCAAAGAGTTGGTAGCTGAGGCAACGGGAGTTAAAAATGAGGGAGAACTATGGTTTAAGAAAGTGCCATTCACCTTTAATGCACAAAGGTACCTACTGCCTGGTATAATTCCAGATTGGGGTAATGGTGTACCCATTCATAACTTCAAGCCTGAATGGGTAGAACCTATTAAGGTTTTACAAAGTTATATTACATGTGAAGGAAGCTATGGCTTCATTTTTAAATACCATTTCAGATTTCTTCAACACCTCAGTAATGATTCAAAGATGAAACTGCCCTTGTTTTTTCTAAAGAGCCTACAGAAGATGTCTTATAGAATTAAAGAACACTAGAATCATACTAGACAGCCCTTTTTCCACCATGGACTTATCAAACTCATTATAAACACAATGTTGCTGAGTAAGGGAAAAACTTGGGAATATTTCCTTTTTTGGTCAGGGTTTCATAATGGTCAAGAAGGACAGTCTCATAGAAAATAAGCCGATAAAGGAGAGGCCTTGATCAGAAATCTTAGACAGAAGATAA
The DNA here is from genome assembly GCA_001517045.1 of Pseudotsuga menziesii. Lineage (NCBI taxonomy): Eukaryota > Viridiplantae > Streptophyta > Pinopsida > Pinales > Pinaceae > Pseudotsuga > Pseudotsuga menziesii. The sequence goes on along the minus strand of LPNX010144903.1, from coordinate 9,428 downwards.
AGGTTAAAGATGAAGCAAGTAGTAAATTCGAGGAAGTTTCAAAGCCTGCAAAAGAAGATTGTGAGTCTAAACAACATCTAAATGACATTGAGAGCAAAGATTTGTAGTTTGATAATAAGGAGACCGAGCCTGTTCAGGATGATGCACCAGCAGAGACATTTGTTGCTAAAAAGATTGTACTTGCAGAGAAAATTTCAAGTGATGAAGAGGAAAATAAAGTTCAAAAACAAAGTCCAATCACAGTCCTGTCAGAGGATGAGACATGCCTGTTTGAGGAGGATAAACTTCCTGTTATTGATGAAACTAAGGTTAGCACTAAAAAGGAATTTCACAGCCAAGAAGATGAGGTAGCAGTACCAAAGAGAAAGAAGCTAAAAGTTATTGAATTTGCCTTAATCACCCATCAGGGTAAAACTTTCAAAATGTTAGGGGAACTTGATCCTGTGTGGAGACCAAAGACTAGACCTAGAAACAAGCTCAGGTTGAATATGAAGAAATTGCTAAACCCTAAATTGAATAAAGAAGGAGTAACAGTGATAGAAGACTCCTCCTCTGATGAAAAATTGGATGTTGATAAGGGTGACAGTAAAGGAAAAAGGCCAATGAAATCAGAAAGAGAGTCTGCCCTTACTGAGACTAAAATATCTAATATATTTTTATAGATATGAAGTCAAATGTTGCAGGAATAGCAAGAAGGTAAGATAGAGGTTTCTCACTCAGAAAAGAAGGTGATGATTGAGGAAAATGTTCCCTATGAAGCTGAGACTGAAGAAAACCTAAGTTTTCCTGAAACTCCTACAGAATTGTTGTCAGAAGATGAAGAAATCTATAGGAGACTAAACATTCCATGGCTTCCTAATGAGATGCAAAGTATAGCAGGAAATAAAGCATTTGATTCTAAAAAAGAGAATTTACAGAGAACTATAAAACAATATAAATATCAGGTGGAATATATGCAGGAGACAAATGATGGCTTGGTTATGGCCAATAGAAGACTCAGAGAGGATCTGGATGAGGTGAATAGCCACTATCAGGAGCTGATTGCAGTCTCAAAAGAGGCATTGAAAAGGAAAAGAAATACAGAGTCTCAATTTACAATGTTAAAACAAACCATCAAAGATCTACAGCAGCAAAATGAATAACTCACTAGAAAGATGGCAAATATGGAAGCAGAGCAACTGAAGGCTAGAAGAAAGGCCCAAGCCCTAGAAGGGATAGCCTTGTTAGCTGAAGCAGCTAAAGATCTATGAAGATTGTTAACACAATCAGTTATTAATTATGTTTTGAAGGATATTTCATTTTTGTAATTATTATTTTGATAGAACTATTTCGATGAATAGGCTGAAAAGCAGTTAGGGTTTAGTCTTTAACCAATTTTGAAGGATAGTGATAATGTATATCACAAAGAGGACTAAGGGTTCGATTTTTTGGCTGGCAAGAGGAGGTCTTCAGACTTGTTCATAAGCTAAGTAAGTGACTCTTATGTGTATTTGAAAGACTGATTATGAAATATATGCTCTATTTACCGTTCAGTTTGTTCTCTGGCTTCATTTATAGCTTGTTTTAGCTACTCAGTTGGTAATTTCATTGCTGGTTTAGAGTTTTTATACTTGTAGTGCTTGCCATTTGTGGATGAACCTCAGTGTTGTTTTCTGTTGGATACATGGTTATTATGTTATGCATCTCAGTTTTTCTATGCTTATGATTTAGTTTTTATTTGGATTTATGAATGCATTGCCTCTTGTCATGAAACTTCTCAACCATAAAACCTTAAAAACCCTAAAAACCCTGTTTTGTTTTATTGAGATATTTGAGATTATGTTGGATTATTCTCTTGTAGTCTGGGAACAATTTCTGGCATAAACATATTTGGCGCCGTTGCCGGGGACGAAGTTGAAAACATATTTTTCCCTAGGATACTTATCATTTCACTGGTTTTAAGAGGTGAACTTAAACCAACATATCTTAAATACTACTTTTCACCAGTTTGTCACAGTGGCCTATAGGGGAATTGGAACTAGAAACAGACCTATTTCACCTTTGTAGTTGGGTGTTTCAGACCCAAAACAGATATTGAAAACAACAAGGAATATTAGAAGGTCTCTGTCATTACCAGCCCTATGTGACCCTGATCAGTTGGATGGTTCATCACCTTTACCTGTTTTGAGAAAAGAAGAAGAAACTTCACCTTGGTTAAAGCCTATAACTCCTGTCAGTAACTTTCAAGTTTTCACTGATCCTCAATCTTTCAGAAAGGCAAAAATAGTATCTCCTAGTAAGATTCCTCTATTTCATTTGAAAGTTGGTAAAACCCCTTTTCAGCCAAGTTCCAACCAAGTCTCTCCATCACCAAAGTTAGTCAGCCTTAAAATGCCAGCCCAAAATCAGCCTATAGATATGATGGACAGAATGGTTGCAGCTAGATATGCACCATTGGTTTTGCCTCACCCTTTGAATGCACTTCCTGGAGGTGACTATCAGAAATACCTGCCTAGGTTTAATGGACAGGGTGAAACTACAGCTGAAGAGCACTAGGAAGCCTTTCTCAGTTATGCTGATAACCAAAATATTGAAGCTAAGGACGTATGGATGAGAATGTTTGTGCAGATCCTTGATGGAGATGTCAGAAAATGGTTTAGGGAGCTACCTGCAAATTCTATCACCATCATAGAAGAGCTTCATGACCTCTTCATGAGACAATGGGGTGATACCAAGGATCGTACTTATTATATAGCTGAATTTGGAGCCCTTAGGAGAAAAAGGGGTGAAACCATTGCAGACTTTTCAAAAAGATTCAATAAAATGTACAGCAGATTTCCTACAGAAATAAAACCTTCAGAAACATCTGCAAAACTCACATATGCAAATGCTTTCGATCATGAATTTTCCTTACTACTAAGAGAAGAAGACCTGTTTCTTTACCAAACATGCAGGAAGCAACGTTAGAGGTGGAGTCTAACATATTGGCTTCCAATAGATTGAAGAAGGAAACAGCTCAGCAGATGTATGACAGGAAAGGTAAGAAGGAAGCAGCTCCAGGGGTTTCAACAACTCAGTCTTCAGAAGGAAAAATTGATGAGATGGCCAAGTTGGTGAAGATTTTAACTGCAAAATTAAACAAGTTAGAACTAGAAAGAAATTCAAGCAAGCCTATTCAAGAAGGTGAAAGAAACCCTAACAATCAGAACCAATTTAGAAGACAATTTGCTCCTCGTTTCATACCTAGAGAATGAAGAAATAATGATATTCAGCGAGAAAGGAGAGAGACTGAGGATCAAAGGGTACTACCACCTCTTCAGAACAATGTTGTTGATGAAGAAGAGATTGATGAAGAATTGTTATTTGAAGACAAAGATCAGGATATGAACTATTTTGGAGAAAAGTTGACTGAGGGTTTTGTCACTGAAGAAGAATTTTTAAATGCAGAATATTATGACGCTGATATGTTTGAAACAGAGGATGATTTGAATCTAAAAATGACTGTTGTAACTGCTGATGTCTATCAGAATGAACCAAAGAATACTTTGAATTTGAGGTCAGGCCCAAAACAAGTAGTTCATAGCCCAAAGAAGAAGGTAGTTGTACCTACTAAACAACAATCTGATCCTGTGTCAGAGAAAAAACAAATTCAAGATAAACAAAAGAAGAACATGGAGGATGAAGAGGTAAATAAAACTGTGCAGAATTTTAATCTGGAAAATGAATTAGGCAAAATAAATATTCCTATTCCTTTTACTGGACTAATGAAAATTCCTTCTTACAAAGAATTAGTTCTTAAAATGATCGGTTCAGCAAACAATCAGGCTATTTCTGATACAGTGAATTTGCAAGAAGAAAATCCTAAGATTTTTATTGGATCAGCCTTGGCTGAAAAAACCGAGAATGAAGCAGGTGCTTCACCTCCATTTTACATTACTTTGATAGTCCATGAACAAATGATACATAACTTTCTGTTAGATTCAGGAGCATCACACAACTTAATGCCAAAGGCTGTCATGGAGGCTTTAGGTCTGAGTATAACCAAACCCTATCATGATCTGTATGCATTTGATTCATGAGTTGTAAAGTGTTTAGGCATGATTAAAGACATAGTTGTTAGTTTGGCTCAATTACCAATGAAAAGTGTAATCATGGATGTGGTGGTAGCAGATATTACACCTAAATTTGGGTTACTTCTCTCTAGGTCTTGGGCAAATAAAGTTGGTGGAACTTTACAAATGGATTTATCATATGCTACTATTCCTGTGTTTGGAGGAGAAAACAGAAGGCTGTACAGAGAACTTCAGTTTTCCTATATTGTGACAGATGACAAGAACCCTACAAACCATCCTCTGTATGCTGTTGATAAAGATTTGGGTACTTGCATGTTACATTTTAGTGATGATGACAATACTATTGGTTTGTTACAAGTTGAAAAGGAACAGCCAGTTAAATGCAGCAAGGAACAAGAAGATGAGCTTTGGAAATTATACTTTGATGGACCATCTTGCAAAGAAGGTGCTTAAGCAGGGGTTCTTCTTATATCCCCTGGTGGTAAAACAGTAAAGTTGATGTATAAATTAGAATTCATTACTACAAACAATACTGCTGAATATGAAGCTTTGCTGTTAGGATTGAAGGCTGCTAAAGATTTGGGCATTCAGCAGATTTCTACATTTGGCGACTCCGAATTACTTGTTCAGCAGGTGAGGAACAACTATCAAGTGAAACAGGATTTGCTAAAAGTCTATCGAAATGAGGTATGGGACATGATTGATACTTATTTTGTAGCTTTTAACATTACCTATATTCCAAGGGACCATAATCAGACTGCTGATTCATTGGCCTTAGCTGCTACACATTTTAGAATCCCCAAAGCCACACAGTTGAGGTATCCCATTGAGGTTAGGTACAGACCATCTGTACCTGATAATGTAAAGCAGTGGCGAGTGTTTGAAGATGAAATTGAAATTAAAAGATTTTTGGAGCTTACACATGAGTTTTCTAATTCCCTGATTGATCAAGAGGAAGATGATGAGGATGGAAATGTTGAAGAGATTGCTGAAAATGAAATTGTTGGCCACAAGATTATTGAACTAAAAGGTAATTTCATCCCAAAATATTTGGTACCTTTAGAAAGGATATTTTCGAAAGATGATACACCCCTAAAACCTGTTGTACAGTCTTCGGAAGAGAATGTGGTGGATTGTAACATTGGCACTGCAGAACATCCTAGAATGGTGAAAATTTCGAAAGCACTCACAGCTGAACAAAGAAACAGGTATATAAAATTGTTAAAGGAACATGTTGATGTCTTTGCATGGTCTTATGAATAATTGAGAACATATGATACTGGGATTATACAACATAAATTTCCTTTAAAACTGAATGTTAAACCTTTTCATCAGAAATTAAGGAGGATTAATCCAGCCTTGTTTCCTGTTATTGAAAAAGAAGTGAAGAAGTTATTAGATGCTAAGATCATTGTTCCTCTTAGGTAGTCTTCATGGGTGGCTAATCTAGTTCCTGTTAGGACAAAGAACAGAGAAATCAGACTGTGTGTTGACATTAGAAACTTGAATAGATCTTCACTAAAGGATAATTATCCTCTGCCTAAAATTGAGCAAATATTGCAGAAGGTTGTTGGGGCACAGAGGATTTATAAGGTTGATGGTTTCTCAAGATACAATCAGATTTCTATGCATCCTGATGATAAAGAGAAAACAACTTTTACTACTCCCTGGGGAACTTTCATGTATGATAAAATGTCTTTTGGTTTAATGAACGTTGGAGCAACTTTTCAGAGGGCTATGGATATAGCTTTTGTTGGTGAAAAGGATAAGTTTGTGGTAATTTACTTAGATGATATTACTGTATTTTCACAATCAGATGATGAACATCTAAAACATTTGAAACAGACTTTCCTAAAATGCAGAAAATTTGGTTTGTCCTTGAATCCAAAGAAGTCACACTTTGATGTACAGGAAGGCAAATTACTGGGTCATTTAGTTTCTGCTGATGGTATAAGGATTGACCCCGAAAGGGTAAAAGCAATATTGAAGATAAGTCTGCCCAGAAGTAAAAAATATGTTCAATCTTTCATTGGTAAAATCAACTTTCTGCATTGGTTTATACCAAACCTTGCTGAGACTATCAAGCAGATTACAGCCATGCTAAAGAAGGATCAAGATGTCAAGTGGACCACTGAAGCAAAGAATTCATTTGAAAAAATCAACATGGCTCTTATTGAAGCCCCTGTATTAGTAAGTCCAGATTTTACCAGAGAATTCCTAACATTTTCATTTGCATCTGAAGATACACTAGCAGTTGTTCTGTTGCAGAAGAATAAGGATGGTCTTGAGAAACCTATTGCATTCTTCAGCAAAACTCTCAGATATTCTGAATTAAAATACAGCATCTTGGAAAAACAGGCTTATTCTTTGGTAAAAGCTTTAAAAAATTTCAGAATCTATGTTTTGCATTCCAAAGTTATTTCATGTGTGCCTAATGCTGTTGTAAAGGATGTTTTGACATAGCCTAACAGCGAGGGGAAAAGAGGCAAGTGGATTGCTAAAATCATGGAGTATGATGTGGATATCAGACCTACCAAACTAGTCAAGGGACAAGGTTTAGCCAAGCTACTGGCTGAATCAAATTGCCAAGCTTTACGATTGCATGTGATGACAAAAGAGCCAGCTCAGGAAGAAAATCAAACAGAGTTGGAGAAAGAGAAGATTATGGACTTCTATTCATCATCCACATGGTACACAGACATTGTGTATTTTCTATTGTATTTGCAATGTCCTGAACATTTAGATAGAAAAGCTGGTAGATCTTTGAAGCTAAGAACTACTAAGTACTATTTAGTAGAACAACAGTTATTTTGGAAGGATCCAGGCGGTATTCTACTCAGATGCTTAGATAAACCTGAAATTGAAGGAGTGATTTCTGAATCTCATGAGGGTGCTTGTGGAGGTCACAAGTATTGGAAGGAAACAGCATACAAGATCTTAAGAGCTAGGTACTATTGGCCCTCTTTGTTTGCAGATGTATATCAGCAGGTAAGAGCTTGCATCCCTTGTCAGAAGTTTGCTGGTAAACAAAAATTGTTGTCATTACCTTTAAAACCAATTGCAGTAAGTGCCCCTTTCCAACAGTGGGGTCTAGAATTTATAGGAGAGATAAGTCCATCTTCCTCAGGACAACATAGGTGGATTTTGACTGCCACAAAATTCTTTACCAAATGGGTGGAAGCTATCCCTACTAGGAATGCCACAAATAAGGTGATTATGGAATTTATTGAAGAAAATATTCTCAGTAGGTTTGGGTGTCCTTAGAAAATAGTAACAGATAATGCAAAATCTTTTAAGTCTAAGGCAATGGAAGCATTCTGTGAAAAGAATGGTATCTTGTTGAAACATTCAACTCCTTACTATCCCCAAGGTAATGGTTTAGCTGAGTCCTCCAATAAAAATATCATTCAGAGTATCAGGAAACTATTGAAGCATAATAAGAGATCATGGGATTCTATGCTGAAATATGCATTATGGGATGATAGATCTGTAGACAAACACACAACTCACAAAGAAGATCTCACAATTTACTCAGCCATTGAATAATGAAACAGCGCAAAAGGCTTGCAGCTGTGAATGCTTTCATTAATCAAAAAAGTAATCCAGATAGTTAATTACAATGAAGTACAATGGCTTTAATAGCCACAAGCAATTCGAATCCACATGAGGAAGTTCGAATTAATTAGACTCTACTTGACTATAGGTAACCAAGACTTGTCTAAATCACTATTGGAGGACCCAGTAGTTAACTGTCCTTGTCTAAATCATAACCGGAGTTCTAAAACACAACCAAGTGTTACATTTAGTATTAAATAATGGTTAACTGACTGTGGTAGGTGAGAAAAACGACCCACATGTGTGCAATTAATTAAACCATTATTTAACTAAATGTAGAGAGCTAGAACTGAATGTAACTGACTCCTAACTTGGCTTGACTAGTCATTAACTGAAGTGAACTGACCTTGGTTGGTTTCGGCACTCCCAGTTGCTTCCTAAATTGTAGGGATTGATCTAGGAGACTCCTAAACTTATGCAATCAAGTGCAATAAGTGGCAGTGAGCCTCAATTAGTGTTCCCCACACTTTGGTAATTGAAACATGTGCCCCAATTAGGTCAAGTTTAACCAATGGTGCTAATGACTATAAATAGACTGGATGGACTCCCAATTTAGACATGACTCCTGATTTAGAGATATGACCAAATTTGGACAAGGGAGGATTAATAATCCTAACACCCCCCCTGAATGCTAACTTGGACAAACTATGGGCCCTGGTAACTAAGACCATAGGTCACCCATTACATCAAGTAAAGTAAAGTAACTGCTCAAAAATAAGGTGCTTGGGGAAAAACCACATGGGAAAAAAAAACCCCCTTCTAATTAAGCAGGTAGAATCAGGATCAATCTGGTTCTTCTGTGCACAGGTATCCTGGGGCCTGGCATGTGAACCTCTCCATCATATGTCTGGAGGAATCTTCCTCTTTGGAAGAATAATGATATGCTCAACTAAATCAGAAATATAGACAGCTGCCGGATGAAGACTGGACCCATGTAGAGCAACTGAAGTCAACTGAAAAGTGAGGAAAGGTTCTTGAGAATTCAGAGAATGTGAAGAACACTCAAGAAACTGATATGTTGCAGCCATGAACAGCAAACCATGAGCGGTAAGAACAGCCCTAAGTGTTAGGAGCAGGTGTCCAGGCGAATGCAGAAAATCTTCCTCTTTACTAGTTCTGTGAGAAGATGAGCATGTGATCAATGGTAGAGAAGCACTGGGACTGTTGAGAGCGAATGATGGAGCTCCATAGTCTGATATAGCTTCTGAAATAGATAATGAATCACATAATAAAATATCAGCAACCTCATATGAGGAAACTAACACCAAATCCCCATCAGCAGTTTTGAAGAGAAAGTGCGGTACTTGATTTTTCACACCGGAATTGGTGAGAGCAGCTACAAGCATGACTGAATGCTTTTCAATTTTAAAATATGAACCAAATAATATCATATCAGAAAGTAAATCAGATCTAAATAGGTTCAAAATAGATCCAAAACTGTGAAATGGAATAAAATCCCCAGCAGCAATTTTGTAGGAGACTTGCGGTACTTGTTTCTTCACACTGTTGATGAGAACAGCTACAAGCGGTACTGAAAGATTATGAATTTGATATATTAAACCAAGAAATATCAGATAAAATCTAAATAATATCATATCAGATCCAATAAGGTTAATATCAGATTCAAATAAATGGTTAACCGAGACGGTGGATGCACGTCTTTCTTCTTCTTCAAAATTCTGAATTTTGGTGTATGCAATCCTGCAGGAATTTGCTGGAAAAACTAGATCATGGGGAGCGAATGGATCACTCTGGTAGTCT
>LPNX010144894.1:0-43241 GCA_001517045.1 Pseudotsuga menziesii | reverse complement strand
GAATTCATTTGAAAACACAAACTAACCTTGCACGTTTAAAATCCGAACTATGTAGATCTAGAAATGGATTGTTCACCAGCAGGAGACGGAAATAATAAAAAGCTCCAACAATCACCCGAAAACAGTGCTGCAACAATGGAAAGTGTGAAGAAAATCTCGCGGTTAAGGTCTTCGTTTTTATAGAACTCTTACACATTGAATTTTCCCCCCTAAGGCAAATTGACCGTTGTAAAAAGCCAAAAAAATCTAAACTTGATAGTGACGTCGCTATAGCGACGGATCTCCGTGGATATAGCGACGGATGGGATTTGAGACGTCGATATAGCGACGGGAAAGATGGAATCGTGGATATAGCGACGAATAGGCGTCGATATAGCGACGGATGGTTTTTACTAGTTCCGATTTAACACCCAAATGTATGAAACGTGGAAAACATCCGTGGAAAAATCCGCGCTTTTGTATTAGTGACAGAAAGCAACACCAGAATTCTAGTGACAGTAGCAAGAGTAATTATCGTTGTAGAAAGAGGAAATAAAATCCTTATGAAGAGATATCTTGGGAGTTTAAAAAGATTAAACCACCAAATTTTAATGGAGAAACATAAAAAGGAGAGGAAGCCAAATCTTGTCTATCCGGAATGAAAAAGTACTTTCATATATATAATTATTCAAATGAGTTAAAAGTGAGGATGGAAATATATAAATTAACTGGAAACATCGACATCTGGTGGCAGGACATAAAGCAAGTTAAGGGAATAAAAGAGAAGAATATAAACTGGAGCACTTTTAATAAGTACTTTGAAAAGAAAGTTCTGTTGCAACAATATTACAAGGAACTAGCTAAAGAATTTTATGACCTAAGGTTGGGAACCATGAGTATGAAAGAGTTAAATAGTAAATGTTTAATCTTCGTGCAATATGTTCCTTATATTGTTGATGAAAAAAAAAAGGTACAATGGTTTCTAAACTGTTTACCTTTTGATATTAAGGACATAATTGAATATGATAATCCCAAGACCCTTGAAGAGGCCATGCAAAAAGCAGATTTCTACTATGAGCAGAACTGGAAAAATGAGAACATGCCAAATTGGAAAACAAAAAGGCCTAATAATAATTTTGAATCAAGGAAGAGAAAACACACACCTAATCAAAATTTTGGGCATAACAACTCACGCAATTTTTGTAACAGAAAATTTCAAGGAAGTAATTCAAAAGGTAACCCACAGCAAAATCCTAGTGTCCCAATAAATAAAGCATTTAGAAATAATCACAGTAATTATGTAAAAATAACGAATGCAAGGAACCAATAAAATATTCAAAATTTAGGGACCTCATTATGCATTAGTCTGTCCTAATAGAAAGAAGACTATCAACAACATTAATGCTGTGCAGGAAGAAACAATGGTTGGTGATTTAGAGAGAGGGATGCCCAGAATCAATGCAGTGCTGGAAAACAGATAGGATGAATATCAGAATTCCATGGTCGAAGTAGAAGGTATGCTGAATGATAAACCTATTTCTATTTTAATTGACCCAGGGGATAGCCTGAGTTATGTCTTTCCCAGTTTAGTAGAGAAAAGTAAACTACCAATAGAGAAATTTGAAAAGTCATGGCTGGTTCAATTAGCTACATGAGCAAAAAGGAAAGTAATTGATATTGTGAAAGATTGTACATTAATGATGAATCGGTTTGAAACTTCTTTAAAGATTAATGTACTTCCATTAAGATCCTGTGATTTATTGATTGGAATGGATTGGTTGGAACAACATTGAGTAGTATTAAATTGTTTTGATAAATTTTTTACCTATTTAAATAATGAAGAAAAAATGATAACAGTAAAAGGAATCCCTAGGAAAAAAACAATCAGACATATTTTCTCCTTATAGCTAAAAATGGTTGTTTGGAAGGGATGTAAAAATTTTGTTGTAACTATAACTAATTAAGAACACACTAATAAAGAAGAAAAACTAAAATTAGAAGATATACCAATTCTGAGAGGTTATTCGGATGTATTTACGGAGGAAATTTTGGGATTTCCTCTGAAAAGGGAGTTGGACTTCACAATTGAGCTGGTACCTAGTGTGGTTCCTAACTCAAAAGATCCTTATCGGATGAACATCCTCGATCTTAATGAACTAAAATCACAATTAAAATAACTAATAGTTAATAAGTATATAAGACCAAGTGTATCTCCTTAGGGAGAACCGGTCATTTTTGTTAAAAAGAAGGATGGTACTCCGTCCTTATGCATTGACTACGGTCATCTTCATAAAATGACAATTAAAAATAGATACTCGTTTCCCCACAAAGATGATCTATTCGATCATTTTCCGGGGGAAACAATATTTTCAAAAATTGACTTAAGATCCCCTTATCATCAAGTCTGAATTAAGGATGAGGATATTTTCAAGACAAATTTTCAGACCTGATATAGTCACTATGAGTTCGTTGTAATTCTATTTGGGCTAACTAATGCCTCGATAGTATTCATGTGTTTAATGAACAACGTATTACATAAATATGTAGATAATTTTGTAGTATTTTTTATTGATGATATTCTAATTTATTCTAAGGCAAAAGAAGAGCATGAAGAATATTTAAAAATAATTTTACAAGTGTTAAGGGAAGAAATTTGTATGGGATCAAAAATGTGAAGAGAGTTTTAAGAAATTAAAATAATTGTTAACTACTGCACCCATTTTAAGAATTGTGGATCCTAACAAGGATTTTTTTGGATGGACTGATGCATGCAACGATGGCCTTGGTGGGGTATTAAATCAAGAAGGACACGTAATAGCGTACGAGTCCAGGAAACTTAAAATTCATGAGAAACATTATGCTACTTACAATTTAAAATTGGCTGCCAATGTACATGCATTAAATATGTGGTGCCATCACTTGATCAGGAGAAAATTTATCTTAATGATAGATAATAATGGTTTAAAGTATCTATTGGATCAATCAAATTTAAACGCAAGGAAAGCTAGGTGGATAGATTTCCTTAGAGAATATGATTTCGAGATCCAACATATCAAGGGACAGGAAAATAAAGTAGCGGATGCTTTGAACAAAAATGTAAGATTAAATTTTATGGCAGCAATCAGTACTTATAAAACAGATCTAGAAGATCAGCTCGAAGAAGGAGTGAAATTGGATGAAAATTACTGAAAATTGCAAGCTGAAGTGGCATAAAATGTAACTGAAAGTTTAAAAATTGGTTACAGTATAAATGAAAAGGAGTTAATACTTTATCAAAATAGACTTTATATACATAACGTACCTAAGGTTGAGTTTCTAATATTAAATGAAATGCATAAGAGTCCTTATTCTGGACACCCTTGCCATCAGAAGACAATAACTATGTTACAGAAAGATTACTTTTGGCCAAATACGAAGAATGAGTTGGCAGAATATATTGCTTGATGTTTTGAATGTTAACAGGTTACGAATGACTATCAGCATCCAACCATTTTACTACAGTTGTTACCAATTCTAAGCTGGAAATGGGAAATAATCAACATTGATTTCATTACAGGTTTGCCTAAAAATCAAAACCACAATGATTCTATAATGGTAGTTGTTGACAAAATTAGTAAGGCATTCCATTTTGTATTGTAAAGAAAGGGTAAATTAGATCTTGGAAGATATGTTAAGGATGTACGTTAAAGAAAAACCAAGTAAATGGGAGGACTACTTACACTTGGTTGAATTTGCATATAGCAACCACTATCAAGATTCAACAAAATTCATCCTATTTGAGATTCTGTATGGCATAAAATGCAATACTCCCATCTCATGGAGTAACCTCGTTGACATGATAATACTAGGACCTAAGTTATTAAAGGATATGGAATTAACCATGAAGCAGGTACAAGGTGATTTAAAGGTTGCAGAAGACAGACATAAGAGTCAAGTGGATCTTAAACAAACTCAGAAAGAGTTCCACGTGGTAGAAATGTTTTCATTAAGGTAAAGCCTAAAAAGAGTTCCTTAAAATTAGGGATATGTGCTAAGCTAGCACCAAGGTGTTGTGGGCCTTTTGAAATATGTCCAAAGTTGGACCAGTGGCATAACAATTGGCCTTACCACCAAATCTTAAATTTCATAATGTTTTTCATATTTCTGTTTTAAAAAGATATATACATGATGCTACTCATGTGATAAATTGGAATGATGTGCAGGTGGAGCCCGAATAAGATTTTTCTGGTGGAACTGGATGGTATCCTCGACAAGAGGGAGATGTTGCTTCAGAATCGCACCATTCAACAAGTCAAGGTGCAATGGAAACACCTTAGTCTAGAAGAAGCAACCTAAAAATTGGAGATTAATATGTAGACAACATATCCAATTTCGTTCCAGGGAGGCTATGAGGATGATGAATAAAGAAACATCGATGACAATGTTGGACTTAAGGGGTGGTGTATGTCACGTACCCCAATTTCAATAACATTTTATGTTTAAGAAAACATTATATTTTACTTTTATTGTAAATTTTATGAATATTGACCATGTGGGGTCAAGGATTATTGTAATTAATTATGTTGAATATTTTATTATTTAATAAATAAAAGATGAGACAAATACCCTAAGGAGGCTATTGAATGAGTGTCCGCTGGCCCACTAGGAGGAATAAACTGGGGTGAGAGAAAACTGACACATGGAAACATCCTCAATTTAATCCCATTTCTTCACACAGTGCATTCATCCTAGTGGATCAGTGGACAGGTTCTAGGTTCCTAAGATAAGAAGTGAGCTATCTTTAGGAAAATTTTGGGTGAAATGAGCTCCTTGTGATGTTTGTCTCTTCTACAAATTACTAGGTTCCATTGTGTTATCCTATTTATTTATGTTTAATCAAAATTACAGTAATGAAACAGTCATATTTAGATTTCTTATTAATGCTTAGATACTATGACTCTTCCAGTGAAATGCTTAAGTCTACATTTAATTAGGAAATATGACTTGTAAATGGTTATATGAATAAATAAACTTAGAATTAGGAATGATTGAATGATGAGTAAAAATTTCCTTCCTGCATTTTTCCACTCATCTTACGATGAAGTACTCTAGTACAGAAGGATTTTTTAGCTGTAGATAGGAATGATTATTCATGGATAAAATGAATTGAATCTGCTTTAACATTGGAATTTTTACTGTTATTTTAGCTATATATCATAATAACTCATGTTTAAAGCTTATTCTTTCATACAAAACCTCTAAGAACTTATTACATAGAGTCTAATATAACAATATTTTATCGCACAGTCAATAAACCGTGGGAAGTATAATACATAAATAATTAAAGTATTATAAACTAAGTATTTACATTTAGTAAAGAAATAAACCAATCATTATTTAATACTGTAAAAACTAAAATATAACCAATGTTACCCTAATTATATTATAATAATTAATGCACGAGTTAAAACTCAAACTATTTCCTTTAAACATCTAACACAGTTAATTTTAGGATGAATCGTTAATATGATGAGTCTATCATAGTAACTTTTTATATAGTACATTAACAATTACTGTATTACCATCTAATTATTATACTTAGTACAGAACAATCATTCATTATTCTAGTACTGTAAAAACCTAAATCATAAACATATCACTCCATTCATTTTATAGTAAATGAATTTAGGAACTTAATACAACCCAACTAGAAACTATCAATATAACTCATTTTTAAACTGTGTTTCTAATCCCTAATCTACTTTTATAAACTTTCATCTATAGGTACAGAATCCCATTATGAAAAAGGATATATTACCAATTCTAAGCTAACCTAAATAAATACAACCTAAATAATTGAAACTGTTTATTTCAAAACCAAACCCTAGGATTATTCCTTACAGTACAGGTTTCTCAAAAAGAATTCGAATAACAAATGTGTCAATGACCTAAACTAGTTTGTGGTCGGATAATATTTTTACAAACATATTGTCGTCTTAATAGAAATCTATTGTTTACCAAACGTAATGCATTACACAACCAACACTTACAAAAAAGAAAACAAATGCTAATAAGTATTTACTATCTCACCGTAAAGCCCTACCTCTCAAAAACAAAATATTTCTAAACATAGACTTTTATTTATCCATAAATTAACCAATGGTCGCCACTTTGTCTTACTCAAAAATCAAAACGCCTCAAGATATTGGTAGCCACGAAAGAGTTACAGTGGTCGATCAAAAAGGATGAGGAATCTTAAACTTATCATAGTGACAATATTAAAACATTTTACAAAACAAAATCCTGGATAGTAATGTTTTTACCCTAAATAAAATTTACAAGACCCGTAGCTCATTGGTAAAACCCCCAGGGTTATAACTAAGAATATCCATACAACCTCTATCTTTAAAAAAAACAAAACAACAATTATTCCATAAGTATTTCAAACACCCACAATAATAATCTACAAGCACCATTGTTTTCATCGCAGACACAATGGTGACGAAGGATATCTCTAGGTTGAAACCGAGGCTTATCTGAGCTTTCATGACCGCACCCTTTAAGATCAAGAAAATTACATCAAAATTTGAATGTATCTTCTTCACCTATCATAATACAACCATATCTTAGAAGTGTTTAAATTGAACTTGGAACAAATGGATAAAAAGAAAATGAAAATGCTTGGAGGATTTCGAAATGACTTACGAGTATAAATGTTGAGCTCATGGTCATGGTGAAAAAACCATAGATTCAATCCTGTTAATGCCTCATGCAAACAAAAGTAATCATTGTTTAAACGTTGAGCTTGAAGAACCAAGGTTCATCCCTGAGTAACAATCATTGCAAAAGACTGGAGAAGGCTGAGGGCCTATTGACAAATGCTCCCTTCCAATAGTAAACAACAAATTAAGACGAGTGTTTTTAGGGAAACATTGAAGATAATTGTATAGGGTTTAATCCCCAAACCATTAATCAATGAGTATCCACCACGTGGATCCCAATAGCATCGAAATTATTTTGGGTTTTGATATAGTTTTGAACCTACACATTTAACCCTGCATTATATGCAAAGTAATACCATTACTTTGGTTTAAAATGAACAAGTCATTTGGTATGGTGAAGCTTTGAGCTAGGTTATAGTTTTATATATGCATTGTGTAGTCTTAGCTAGGTTATAGTTAATATTTTATGTATTGGTGATATGCATAGGTTAGTATTTTTATGTTTATAGTTAGTTTTAAACTGCCATTTTAATAATGATAATTGTTATGCCTAGGTTAGTTTGTATGTTATCCATCGAATGCATACCTAGTTTAGTGTATTGTTATACACCGAGTATATATGCCTAGGTTAGCTTGTTTATTTTTGCAACAAGTTTCTAGTGCAAAAATTAATAATGATAACATTAGGAATTAGGAAGTTCTAGGTTAACATGGCAAAGCGCATAGTTACAAAACATGGAGAATGTTTTTAGGCTCATAATAATGCATTCAGCTAAAAACATGTTTGATGACCATATGCCATAATTTATCCCTTAGAACAAATGATCATCACTACCAACTCCATTTTTCTACCTAGCTAGAGTAAATTCTTCTATAGTCCTAGGAATGCTAACACATATATAATCGATACATTAAATAGAGTTCAAGAATCTTTTCTAGATTACTCGTTTGGTGTTTCGAGCGTTATTTTCTTACATTGTAAACCTAGAAGTAAGTTTTACCTATGAATCCTATATAAGCATCAGATCTTCTTTTTCTTTAAGAAAAGCTAAGTAAGCCTCAGGCTAACCTCAAGCCCCTTCAGTAAGAAAAGAAAACAACCATCAGAATCATACACATTCTTGCAAACAAACCAATGATCTAAACTCAATAAATTGAAACTCTTTAACTTTTAAAAAACTTTTACTCAAGAATGAAAATCAATAACATTTGAATAGGGTTAGAGACATGTGACTTACAAGTTATTAAGTAAGAATTATGTATGCTTTTAGTTACAATTAAAAAAAGAATTAACTCCTAAGTTTATCTTGATAACTTGCTATGTAATCTACCTGTTAATTACACTAAAGTTAGCTATGAAAGTAGCGTTCTGGCTATGATTTAGCATTAAATGTCACATAGAAAATTTTTAAATTTTTGGGAATTTTTGGGGGTGTCACATATGGTATCTTAGAACACGTTTAGACACTAGGGCTGAAGTGGCTCAGCACACATAAACCAAAAAGTATATAGAAAGTATGGATACTGATTTATGATTTTAAATGTTATGTACAAAATATTTCTGAATTAGATTTGCAGGTATGGAAGGCCTTGAAGTGTATGCTGAAGAGAGATCCCCATTAAATGAACGCATTAATTCTGGAAAAGAACCTGCTAAAGAAGATATAACTAATAAATCATCTGAATTACTACAACATTTAAGGATTTAAAAACTGAAGTGGAGACTATTAAAAAAGAAAATGAGATAATCCTAAGAGCTTAGGAGGACCTAAATCAAATACTGTTGGAAAAGGTTTATAATGAAGAAAAGGATAAACAAATAGAATCTGGAACTATGTCCTATTAACATAAGGGTGAAAGGTCAAAACACTCTAAAATTAAAAGCAATTGTTCTTATCAAATCAATGGTAATTCACACAAAAAGAAACACCAGAATTATAGGGTCAGTAGCGAGAGTAATTATCTCTCTAGAAAGAGGAAATACAAGCCTTATGAAGAGATCACTGGGGAGTTTAAAAATATTAAACCACCAACTTTTAATGGAAAAACATAAAAAGGAGAGGATTCCGAAGCACGGTTGTGCGACATGAAAAGTACTTTCAGATATATAATTATTCAAATCAGTTAAAAGCGAGGATGGCAATATATAACTTAATTGGAAAAGTCAACATCTGGTGGCAGGACATAAAGCGAGTTAAAGGCATAAAAGAGAAGAATATAAACTGGATCACTTTTAAGAAGTACTTTAAAAATAAATTTCCATCGGAGCAATATTACAAGGAACGAGCTAAAGAATATTATGACCTAAGGTTGGGAACCATGAGATGAAAGAGTTAAATAGTAAATTTTTAAGCTTACCGTGATATGTGCCTTATATTGTTGATGAAAAACCCAAAGTACAATGGTTTATGAACTGTTTACCTTTTCATATTAAGGAAAGAATTGAATATGATAATCCCAAGACCCTTGAAGAGGCCATGCAAAAAGAAGATTTATGATATGAGCAGAACTAGATAAGGGAGAACATGCCAAACTAGAAAACAAAAAGGCCTAATAATAATTTTGAACCAAGGAATAAAAATTTCAGAGCTATCAAATTTTTTGGACATAATAACTCACGCAATTTTCCTAACAAAAAATTTCAAGGAAGTAATTCAAAATGTAACCCACAACAAAATCCTACTCTCCCAAGAAATATAGAATTTACAAATAATCACAGTAATTATCTTAAAAATAATGAACATAAGGAACCAATAAAATGTTCGAAATTCCAGCGACCTCACTATGCATCAGTATGTCCTAACAGAAAGAAGACCATCAACAACATTCATACTGTGAAGGAAGAAACAATGGTTGGTGATTTAGCAAGATGGATGTGCAGAATCAATGTAGTGCTGTAAAACATACGGGATAAATATTAGACTTCCATGGTGGAAGTAGAAGTATGCTGAATGATAAACCTATTTCTATTTTAATTGACCCAAGGGATAGTCTAAGTTACGTCTCTCCCAGTTTAATAGAAAAAATTAAATTAACAGTAGAGAAATTTGCAAATTCATGGCTAGTTCGATTAGCTACATGAGAAAAAATGAAAGTAATTGATTTTGTGAAAGATTGTACATTAATAGTGAATTGGTTTGAAACTTCTATAAGATGAATGTGCTTCCGTTAGGATCCTATGATGTATTAATTGGAATGGATTGGTTGGAACAACATTGAGTAGTATTAAATTGTTTTGATAAAAGTTTTACCTATTTAAATAATGAAGGAGAAATGATAAGAGTAAAAGGATTCCCTAGGAAAAAAACAATCAGAGAAATTTCTGCCTTATAACTAAAAAAGGTTGTTCAAAAAAGATGTAAATATTTTTTTTGTAACTATAAATAATGAAGAACACATTAATAAAGAAGACAAACTAAAATTAGAATATATACCAATTATGAGAGGTTATTCGGATGTATTTCTAGAGGAATTTTTGGTATTGCCTCCAAAAAGGGAGCTAGACTTCACAATTGAGCATGTACCCATTGTGTTTCCTAACTCACTCAAAATCTCCTTACCGAATTAACATCCTCAAGCTTAATGAACTCAAATCACAATTAAAATAAATAATAGATAAGAATTATATAAGACCAAGTGTGTCTCCTTGGAGAGAACCAATTATTTTTGTTAAAAAGAAGGACAATACTCTGCACTTATGCATTGACTACCGTCAACTTAATAAAATGCTAATTAAAAATAGATACCTGTTTCCTTGCATAGATGATCTATTTGATTAGTTACGCGGGTAACAATATTTCCAAAAATTGACTTAAGATCCGGTTATCATCAAGTTCAGATTAAGGATGAGGATATTTTCATGATGACTTTTAGGACCCGATATCGTCACTATGAGTTCGTTCTAATTCCATTTGGGCTGACTAATGCCTCGATGGCATTGGTGGGGTCTTAACTCAAGAAGGACACGTAATAGCATACGAGTCCAGGAAACTTAAAATTCACGAGAATAATTACGCTACTTACGATTTAGAATTGGCTGCCATGATACATGCATTAAAGATGTGGCACCATCAATTGATCGGGAGAAAATTTCCATTAATGAAATATAATAATGGTTTAAAGTATCTGTTGGATCAACCAAATTTAAACGCAAGGAAAGCTAGGTGGATAGCTTTCCTTAGAGAATATGATTTCAAGATCCAACATATCAAGGGGTAGGAAAATAAAGTAGTTGATGCTTTGAGCACAAATGTAAGATTAAATCTTATGGTAGCATAAAAATGATTTAGAAGATCAGCTCAAAGGAGTAAAATTGGATGAAAATTACCGAAAATTGCAAGTTGAAGTGGCAGAAAATGTAACTGAAAGTTAAAAGATAGGTTATAGTCTAAATGAAAAGGGGTTAATACTTTATAAAAATAGACTGTATATACCTAATGTACCTAAATTTAATTTGCTAATCTTAAATTAAATACAGAAGAGTCCTTATTCTAGACACCTTGGTTATCAAAGGACAATAACTATGTTACAGAAGGATTACTTTTGGCCGAATACGAAGAATGAGTTGGCAGGATATATTGCTAGATGTTTTCAATGTCAACAGGTTAAGACTGAACATCAGTATCCAACCATTTTATTACAACTGTTACCATGTCCTAGATGAAATGGGAAATAATCAGCACCGGATTTCATTATAGGTTTTCCTAAAAATCAAAACTAGAATGATTCTATAATGGTAGTTGTCGACAAACTCAGTAAGGCAACCCATTTTATACCAGTAAAGACCACTCATCAGGCTCCTACTATTGCTGAGATATTTATTAAACAATTTTTTTGTTTATATGGAATTCCAAAAGTTATAATTTCTGACAGGGACTCTAAATTCACAGGAAATTTCTGGAAATCTTTATTTAAAGGATTAAATACTAATTTAAATTTCAGTACATTTTTTCATCCGCAAATGGATGGGTGGAATAAAAGTGTAAATCAGATCTTAGAAGATATGTTAAGGATGTACGTTAGAGAAAAACCAAGTAAACGGGAGGACTACTTACACTTGGTTGAGTTTGTGTACAACAACCACTACAAGGCTTGAGCAAAATTCAGCCCATTTCAAATTCTGTATGGCAGAAAATGCAATACTCCCATCTGATGAAGTAACCCCATTTACAGGTTAATACAAGGACGTGAGTTATTAAAGGAGATGGAATTAACCACAAAAGATGTACAAGGTGATTTAAAGGTTGCACAAGACAAGCATAAGAGTCAAGCGGATCTTAAACAAACCTAGAAAGAGTTTCAAGTGGGAGAACATGTTTTCATTAAGGTAAAACCTAAAAAGAGTTCCTTAAAATTAGGGATTTGTGCTAAGCTAGCACCTAGGTACTGTGGGACTTTCGAAATATTGTCCAAATTTGTACTGGTGGAATACCAATTTCCCTTACAACCGAATCTTAAAATTCATAATGTTTTTCATATTTCTGTTTTAAAAAGATATATACATGATGCTACTCATGTGATGAATTGGAATGATGTGCAGGTGGAGCCCGAAGGAGATTTTATAGTGGAACCAGACTGTATCCTCGACAAGAGGGAGATCTTGCTTCGGATTCACATCATTGGGAAAGTGAAGGTGCAATGGAAGCACCTTAGTCCAGAAGAAGAAACCTAGGAATTCAAGAGTCATATGCGGCCAACATATCCAATTCTGTTTCACGGAGGCTCCGAGGATGTTGAATAAAGAAACATCGAGGACTATGTTGGACTTAAGGGGTGGTGTATGTCACGTACCCCAAATTTAATAACATTTGATGTTTAATAAAACATTATATTTTACTTTTATTGTAAAGTTTATGACTATTGAACATGTGGGGTCAAGGATGACTCTAATTAATTATGTTGAATATTTAATTATTTAATAAATAAAAGATGAAACAAATAGTCTAAGGAGGATGTTGAAGGAGTGTCCAATGTCTAGGAGGAACAAACTGAGGTGAGTGCAAACTAACACATAGAATCATCCTTAATCGCTTCTAGTTGTTGCAGGGGGGAACTTCCCTAATTTTGTGGTCATGTTCACCAAGAAAGTGGAATAGAACAGGTGGCTCATTAGTTAAAAAACTGACCAAAAATACCTAGGCATGCATATATCTATTGATCGAATTTAGGAGGAGGTTGTTCAATAATTACCATGTGAATTTTCTGAAGTTGGGAAATGAGCACAAGAGATTTGATGAGGGAAAAGTTAGAAGTGGTTTGAGTGTTAAGACTATTTTTAGAAGTTGTGTAGCTTTTTAGATGACTTATTTAATACTAAGGGAAGAAGTACTGCTACTAAGTATTTCTATTAAGTTGTAGGCATTAGAGGAAATTTCAACTTAAAATAGGCCGCCTAAAAAAATTAATAAAATAATAGTTAAAATAATAAAATAATATTTATTAATTTTGGAGGACGAAAAGAAAAAAACTACTTTGTTGCTTGTATTTTCGACATATCTCCCAGTGGGATTACTCAAATTTCAATCAGGAGAGCTCGTTGGATGCATAATTAAATTCCGCATCAAACAAGTACCCTCTCATGATACCTTTGATGGACCCCTCTACGCCGAAAGCAAGAAATACTTGAAAAATGTGATGATGATGTCATCATCACATTTTTTCAGGTATTTCATGTTTTTGGAGTAGCGGGGTCCATCAAAACTATGTCAAGTGGGTACTCGTTGGATGTGGAATTTAATTCCACATCCAATAAACTCTCTTGACCGAAATTTGAGTAAAAACATGCAAAGATATGTCGAAAATACAAACAAAAAAAGTTTTTTTTTTATGATACCTATCCCCAAGTTTATATTAAAAACGTGTTTAAGACCTATATGGTATTTCAAATTTAAAGCAATTTCATTGGCTAACATGTGATGACATGGAATTTGATTTAGATTCAAAAGGCCCATTTTGAGTTGAAATTTCTTTTAATGGGAATTTAATCCCATTTCTTCACACAGTGCATTCATCCTGGTGGATCAGTGGACAGGCTCGGGAGTCCTAAGATAATTATGTTAGGAACCCATGTCAATCCTTCTCTTTACCATGTTAGTATATTGTTGTTGGACGCATATGCTTTGTAAGTTGTCCCATAGTAATTGTTGATCCATAGTTTTTGTTATTGTTGTTGGGCGCATATGCTTTGTAAGGCGCCTGTAGTATTTGTTGATCCATAGTTTATATTGGCCCATGGTTTTGACCCATAGTATTGGCGCCTATTTTTAGTATATAAGTGTGTGTTGAGGCCAAGGAAGGCACCGTGAAGTTATTTTGTATTGAGCTTTCTCAAAGGAGGTTGCCCCCTCGAAGTGGCCTACGATTAATATAAAAGTGATTTTGAGTTCTGCTACTATATCGTGTATTTTGATTAATTATTTGCTGCAGGGTCCTCACATCTGGTATCAGAGCACTTTCTTGGGCTTGGTGGGTGAAATTTATGACCAATTTTTTTTTTCACTTCTGTTGCAAGTTCGGATCTGGGAATAATCCCTATCTGCTTAACTGTGGGAAGTACTTGGGCATAAGCCCTAAAACTCATTGTGAGGAGTACCACAGGAACCCCGAAGTAGCTAGCCCATTTAGAGGACCTGCCATGAAAAGGGCAACGACCCCTACCTGATTGACTAGTTCCCACCTGTGAGGTAAACCAAGAGCTGTCGTTTGTGGCCAAGCAGTTATCAGTTTTACCTGAGCCGTGGAGTGAGGGGTACTGCCCCAATACGCAAGCCGTCAGACAGCATTGGTGGCCGAGTGATTCCCTTGACCCGATAGGAAGCCGCACATACCTGAGGTCCATATCTATTTTCAGTTGCACAATCGCAGATTTCCTCTGTCCAGAACTATTGCTGATCAGTTCCGCGCCATTGCAGATCCATTTGTTGCCGATCACTTCCGCACCGTTGTAGATTCCACTGTTTTCGATCATTTTCGCGTCGTTGCAGATCCCATAAAATTCTATTTTTCAGCCATATCTCCTTGGTTTCAACTCTGTTTTCCCTAAGACTTCACTGACACTTCTGCAATTCCATTCTGCATATTTCATTCCTGAAGACCCTATCCCAAATTCCACTTCCCAAGACCCGAAATTCCACATTTGTCTATTTTTAGGGTTTCCATAACTCCTTCGATTTTCACCCAAACGCCTTCAAACTTTGCCACCGTATTCCTTTCCTCATTCTTATTCTTTGTCCCTCACTACCAAATTTTCTCATTCTTCCACCCCGCTCCTAAAATCCCCAGTTTTTTCTTCCATGTCCTTTTGACAGTGTCCAAAACTGACTCAAACCCAAATTACCCTTCCGATTTTTTCCCAAATCCAGATTTTCCTCTACTGAAATAGTTTCTGTTTTTGTTTTTCTACCCACTTCCCCCCCAAAAAAATAATAAAAAATAAATAAAAAAAATAAAACTCCTGGTTATGGTTGTCACCTGCACAGGAGCAAAAGCCATGGAGGAAGCACTTGCAGCCATTCAAGCCAAACTCCAGGAACTGGATGAAAAATTTCTCGGTCTCCATTTTGATCATTCATCTATGAACACCAGACGACAGTATGAGTCTTCATCAGACAATGGGTTCTCTTCTTCCAGCAATTTTCGCGGTCCGAAGCTAGATTTTCCTCGCTTCAATGGTACTGATCCGACTGGATGGATCTATCGTGCAGAACAGTATTTCAGTATTCATAATACTTTTGATTTCAACAAAGTTCCACTTGCCTCCTTTCATTTGGAACAGGAAGCTCTTCAATGGTATTGTTGGTACATCAAGGCTCATGAAGAGCCAAAATGGCCTGATTTTTGCCAGCTCCTTTTGCAACGATTTGGTCCTAGTGCTTTTGATGACTTCACAGGAGCTCTCACTAAACTTCACCAAACTGGCACTATGAAAGAGTATCAAACTGAAGTTGAGAAACTAGCTAATCACACTGAAGGATTACGTGATGAATTCTACTGGAGTTGTTTTATCAGTGGTCTAAAGGATGCAATTCGCTCTGAGGTCAAAATATTGAGTCCCAACACAATGATGGAAGCCCTGGTGTTGGATAAGTTGGCAGAAGACAAGATGGAAGCCCAACAATGCTCCAAATCCTCTTTTGTTCCCTTCTGAAATATGGGTTCTCAACGACCTCCCATTCCTCCAGCTCCTCGCTCACCTCCAATCAAGCATTTGTCTGAAACAGAGATGCAAGCACGCAGAGAAAAAGGGCTTTGTTATAATTGTGATGAGAAATTCACTCGGGGACATCAATGTGTTCAACAAAATCTCTATCTCTTGGATGTGGATTCTCCACCTACCTCTGAAATTGGTGAAGAAGCTCCAGATCCAATGGATGCTTCGGTTGACATTCAGGAGCCGCCTACTGACCCTCCATCTCAGGACGACCAACCCGAGATATCCCTCCATGCTTTAGCTGGAGTCACTGCCCCCCAAACAATATGGGTATGCGGTTACTTCAAGAAGCTTCCTCTTACCATACTCATTGATTTTGGCAGCACTCATAATTTCATTGACCCTCGGATCGCCAAACAAGCTGATTGTTTTATCCATCCTTGCTCCAACTTTGAAGTCATGGTTTCCAATGGGGGCACCTTACCTTGCAAAGGGAAGTGTCATAATGTGCGTATCTCTATGGGATATTATAACCTCCGCTCTGACATGTTTGCCTTGACCTTAGGCGGATGTGATGTGGTTTTGGGTGCTCAATGGGTATGCACACTTGGCCCCATATTATGGAATTTTGCTGAACTTTGGATGCAGTTCTCCCCCGATGGCCACAAACACACATTGAAAGGATTACAACCAGGGTCTCTCAGCATCATCAGTTCACATCACATGGAAAAACTCCTTAAGAAGAGTTCCCATGGTGTCATCGCTCAACTCCATTCCATTCAAATGCAACCATCAGTGGCCCCCACTACTCCTTTCGATCTCCAACAAATTATGGATCGATATACAGGTGTTTTTGCTGAACCAGTGGGACTTCCACCTTCACGACCAGAGGACCATTGTATTCAGCTCCTTCCTGGAAGCATTCCTCCCAACATCAGGCCCTATCGCTACCCATTTCACCAAAAAACAAAGATTGAACTCCTCGTTAGGGACTTACTGAAACAAGGTATTATTCGCCCAAGCATAAGTTCCTTTTCTTCACCAGTTCTTCTTGTCCACAAAAAGATGGGTCATGGCACCTCTGCATTGACTTCTGAGCACTTAATCACCTTACCATCAAGGATACGTTTCCAATTCCTGTTGTTGATGAGCTTCTTGATGAGCTTCATGGTGCTCAATTTTTCTCCAAGTTGGATCTTCGCTTTGGGTATCATCAAATTCGGGTTCATGAGGATGATATCCCTAAAACCGCTTTCCGCACACATGATGGCCACTATGAGTTTTTTGTCATGCACTTTGGTCTCACTAATGCTCCTTCCACATTCCAGGCCTTGATGAATAAAATATTTTGACCCTATTTGCGGAAATTCATTCTGGTATTTTTTGATGATATCCTCATCTACAGTAAAACATGGGCTGAACATCTCTAGCATCTGGCTCTTGTAATCCAACTTTTCTCTGATCATCATCTCCATGCCAAAAAGTCTAAATGTGTTTTTGGCCAAAAGGAAGTTGAGTATCTCGGGCACATTATCTCAGCACAAGGGGTTCGTGTGGATCCTGCCAAAATCGCTGCCATGAACAATTCGCCGCCTCCTAAGACACTCAACAACCTTCGTGGTTTTTTGGGGTTGACTGGATACTACCGCAAGTTTGTCAAGGATTATGGGAATATTTCAGCTCCATTAACTACCCTATTGAAAAAGGATGCTTTTACATGGACACATGTTACTGAGTGTGCATTTGACAAGCTGAAACAAGCTATGTGTACTACCCCTGTTCTCGCTATGCCCGATTTTTCCAATCCCTTCACTATTGAGAGTGATGCTTGCAGCAATGGACTTGGTGCTGTTCTCCTTCAAGATGAACACCCCATTGCATTCACCAGCAAATCCCTTTCCGGTAAGAATTTAGCTGCCTCTACATATGAGAAGGAAATGATGGCTATTTTGCATGCAGTACAAAAGTGGCGACCCTACCTCTTAGGGAATCATTTCTGCATCAAGACTGATCACCAGAGTCTGAAATATTTCCTAGAACAGCGTGTATCCTCCCCAGCCCAACAGAAATGGGTTAGAAAACTCATGGGTTATGACTATGAGATCACTTATAAGAAGGGTAAGGACAATATTGTGGCGGATGCCCTTTCTCGCACATTTGATGACCAAGGTTCTCTTTCCGTGATTTCTATGCCTGTTCCAAATTGGTTGCAATCTGTTCAACAGGGTTATGTCAATGACTCTTCATTATCTCAAATCATCCAACGCTTGGACAACAACCCTTCTACTGTCCCACATTACTCTTGGGATGGTGATTCACTGAGATACAAGGGTCGTCTGGTGCTTCCCCAGAACAAAGCTCTTCAACAAGCTATCTTCTATGAACTCCATGCTTCTTCGTCAGCTGGGCACTCTAGTTTTCTCAAAACGTATGAACGGGCATGGTGCAACTTCTTTTGGTAGGGCATGAAAAAGACAATTCAACAGATGGTGGCTGAATGTGATACCTGCTAGTGCAATAAGGGTGAAATAACACCCCTTCTGGGATTGATCGAACCCTTGCCCATACCTACCCGACTATGGACAGATATTTCTATGGATTTCATTGAAGGGCTCAGTAAATCTGGAGGGAAGACTGTGATTTTGGTTGTGGTTGATCACCTCTCCAAATATAGTCATTTTTGTGCTCTCAGCCATCCCTATACAGCCTCCTCCGTTGCTCAAATTTTCCTGGACCAGATATTTCGTCTTCATAGAATGCCTTCTTCCATTGTCTCGGATCGTGATGCGACTTTCACCAGTCATTTTTGGACAGAACTCTTTCACCACACTGGCACCAAACTAAAGATGAGTTCAGGTTATCACCCCCAAACGGATTGTCAGACTGAAATTATCAATAAATGCTTGGAAACTTATCTTCATTGCTTCTCCTCTGAGCAACAACATCAGTGGGAAAAGTGGCTCCCTCTCACTGAATGGTGGTACAATACCTCTTACCACACTGCCTCTAAAATTATGACTCCATATGAAGCAGTTTATGGTGAGGCACCGCCAGTTCTTCTTCCTTACACCCCCAGTAGTTCTCCAGTTCAGGAAGTTGACGCGGTCCTTCGAAACTGCGATGAGGTTCTTCATATTTTGCGCAACAATCTTCACCTAGAAAGAAATCGCATGAAGCAACAAGCTGATCAGCACCGTTCTGAGCGTACTTTTGAAGCTGGTGATATGGCTTTTCTTCGTCTCCAACCTTACAAGCAATCCTCACTAAAAATCAAAGGGTGTCATAAGCTCGCTCCAAAGTTCTATGGGCCATATAGGATTCTTCAGAAGATTGGGTCTGTTGCTTATAAATTGGAACTTCCACCTTCTTCCTGCATTCATCCAGTATTTCGTGTCTCTTGTCTGAAGAAAGTTCTTGGCACCAACATCAAAGGCCAAACTATTTTACCAGAACTGGATAATGAAGGATCCATCTTTTTGGAGCCAGAGGCTGTCCTCAATAAGCGCACTCATCATCTTCGCTCTCGCTCTATCACAGAGGTCTTAATTCAATGGCACAGAATGCAGCCCGAGGATGCTACGTGGGAACCACTCCTTCAGATTCAACGGCAATTTCCACATCTAAAGCTTTAAAGACAAATATTTTTCTAAGGGGGAGGGGATGTTAGGAACCCATGTCAATCCTTCTCTTTACCATGTTAGTATATTGTTGTTGGACGCATATGCTTTGTAAGTCATCCCATAGTAATTGTTGATCCATAGTTTGTGTTATTGTTGTTGGGCGCATATGCTTTGTAAGCCGCCTGTAGTATTTGTTGATCCATAGTTTCTATTGGCCCATGGTTTTGACCCATAGTATTGGCGCCTATTTTTAGTATATAAGTGTGTGTTGAGGCCAAGGAAGGCACCGTGAAGTTATTTTGTATTGAGCTTGCTCAAAGGAGGTTGCCCCCTCGAAGTGGCCTGCGATTAATATAAAAGTGACTTTGAGTTCTGCTGCTATATTGTGTATTTTGATTAATTATTTGCTACAGGGTCCTCACAAATTAATGAGCTATATTTAGGAAAAGTTTGGGTGGAACAGGTTCCTTGGGTTGTTTGTTTCTTCTACAAATTACTAGGTTTGATTGTGTCATCTTATTTGATTCTATTTAAGCAAAATTACTGGAATGAAATAATCATATTTAGATTTCTTATTAATGCTTAGATACTATGAAACTGCTAGTGAAATTATTAATTCTACATTTAATTAGGAAAGCTTACTTTTATAATGTTATATGAATAAATAAACATAGAATTAGAAATTATTGAATGGTGAGTAAAAATTTCCTTTCTCCATTTTTTCACTCATATTACGATGAAGTACTCTAGCATGGAAGGATTGTTTAGCTATAGATAGGAATGATTATACATGGATAAAATGAATTGAATTTGCTTTAACATTGGAATTTTTACTGTTATTTTAGCTATAAACTTATAATAACACATTTTGAGAACTAATTCTTTTATACAAAACCTTTGAGAACTTATTCCATAGAGTCTAATATAGCAAGATTTTGTCACACACTCATTAAAATGTGGGAAGTATAATACATAAATAATTACAGTATTATAAACTAAGTATTTACATTTAGTAAAGAAATAAATTGATCATTATTTAATACTGTAAAACCTAAAATATAATCAATGTTACCCTAGTTATATTATAATAATTAATGCACGAGTTAAACCTCAAATTGTTTCCTTTAAACATCTAACACAGTAAATTTAGGATGAATAGTTAATAGACTGAGTCTATTATAGTAAAGTTTTATATAATACATTAACAATTATTGTATTACCATATAATTATTATACTTAGTATAGAACAATCATTCATTATTCTAGTACTGTAAAAACCTAAATCATAAACATATCACTCCATTCATTTTACAGTAAATGAATTTAGGAACTTAATACAACTCAACTGCAACTATCAATATAAATAATTTTTAAACCATGTTTGTAATCCCTAATATACTTTTACAAAATTTCATATCTAAGTACACAATCCCATTATTAAAAAAAAAGATTACGAGCGCTTCTATTTAAAAAAAAAAAACCATGATTTCACCATCATTTATACCAAAAATCATTGAAGTCATAAAGATAACCTAAATAATAGAAATTGTTTATTTCAAAACCAAACCCTAGGATTATTCCTTATAGTACAAGTTGTTCAAAAGTAATTCCAATAACAAATGTGCCAATGACCTAAACCAGTTCGCGGGAGAAGAATCTGTCTACAAATAGATTGTCACCGTAATAGAAATCTATTGTTTATGAAACGTAATGCATTACACAACCAACATTTACAAAAAGGAAAACAAATGCTAATATGTATTTACTGTCTCGTTGTAAAGCCCTTCCTCTTAGAAACAAAATATTTATAAACAAAGTATTTTATTTATCCAGAAATTAACCAACGGTCATCACTTTCTCGTACTCAAAAACCAAAATGCCTCAACATATTCGTATCCATGAAAGAGTTCCAGTGGTCGAGAAAAAAGGACGAGGAAGCTTCCACTTATCATAATTACAGTATTAAAAAATTTTATGAAACAAAACTCTGGACAATAACGTTTTTACCCTAAATGAAATTTACAAGAGTCGTGGTTCATTAGTAAAACCCCCACAGTTATAACTAAGAATAGACATACGACCTCAATCTTCAAAAAAAAACTAAACAACAATTAGTCCATAAGTATTTCAAATCCCCATAGTAATAATCCATAAGCACCATCATTTTCATCATAGATAGAATAACAACGAAGGATACCCCCTGGTTGAAACTGAGGCTTACCCTAGATTTCATGCCCACACCCTTCAAGCTCAAGAAAATGCCTTCAACCTTCACCTATATATTCTTCACCTATCATAAAACAACCATAGATTAGAACTATTAAAATTGAGATTGGTACAAATGAATAAAAAGAAAATAAAAATGTTTGGAGGATTTCAAAGCGACTTACCATTATAAACATTGAGCTCATGGTCATGCCGAAAAAACCAGAGCTTCATTCCTGTTAACTCCTCGGGAAAAAGAAATTAATCATTGTTTAAACATTGAGCTTGAAGAAACGGGGTTCATTCCTGACTGACAATTGTTGCAGAAGACTCGAAAAGGCCGAGGGCTTGTTGGCCCATGCTCCCTTCCAACAATAAACAACAAATTAAGTCGAGTGTTTTTAAGGAAACATTGAAGATAAGTACATAGGATTTAATTCCAAAACCATTAATCAAGAGTATCCACCACATGGTGTTAAATGTTTCAATAATTTCATTCCGTATTATCAAGGATCACTAAGAGAATAACAAGCACAGCATAACAATTACAAGAGACAAAGGACACAAATAATTTCACTGGGGAAAACCAAGAAGGTGAAAACCCCCGCAACTTCCTTAGATATATAATAAGCCTCAATACAAAAGATCACAAGGATCAAACCACAAAGATAGTTCTCTCCAATAACTACTCCTCCTACACTTGTGCATGCTCCTCTTTCTCACTTGTCTGAAGTGAGTGAATGAATAAAATGAGAGACACAAACTCTCTATTTATACCCTGACTTAACTTGTCTTTAACCCTAACAGGGCCGACCTCCTAAGGAGATAAAATAACCCATCCACATGTCATCTACTGGACCGACCCCTTCTTGGTGGTCTAATAACCCATCAAGTATAAGTTGCGACACTTACAATAATACTTGTGATACTTACAACACTTCCAATACAAATGATGACACTTCTGATTAAGGAGGAATTTAACGTCTCCATGAAGAATACAATATTGTTTAATTACAATACATAGGATAATATATTCCAAAGTTACAAATACATCAAAACTCCCTCTTAACTAGGAATGTATTCTCTAGACACAGGTCATCAATATATGTTGGCACAAGTCTTCAATTATGGAGCTCGATCATCATCACTAGATCATAGAGCATCATCGTCACTGTTGCTGTACATTGACATCTCGATCACTGGGATATCTCATAATTATTCTCGTCATAGGAAGTTCTATAGAGCTAGCCCTTTTTCATGCTGGTTGTAGGCCTACCCTTCTGTAGGTCTTCATCATTTTTGTTCATACTATGGAATCCTCAAGAGTGATTACATGCGTCAAAAAAACCTTGAAAGAGCATCCTAGCACAGATTATAGGATCTCTAAGCATATTTTACATGTGACTATCACAAAACCTTGAAAGAGAATCCTAGCACATACTATAGGATCTCCCGGGATCTTTTCTATGTGACTACCACCACAAAACCTTGAAAGAGAATCCTCGCACAGACTATACGATCTCCCAGGATCTTTAATTCTATGTTGTCAGGAAAAACCTTAAAAGAGTTTCTTGCAACCTGCAAGAAATTTAAAAAGAATCCCATGAATTTTATGAGCACATAGCTCGACCTATCGGATCTCCAGGGATGATTACACACCTATAGTAGAAAAACCTTAAAATAGTGTCTTGCAACCTGTAAGAACTCTAAAGAGAATCCCATGAATTTTACGAGGACATAGCTCAACCTATCGGATCTACAGGTATGATTACATGCCTCAAGTAGTGAAAGCTCAAAAGATCATCCTAGCACAGACTATAGGATCTCCCAAGATATTTTCTATGCTACCTATAGAAAAAACTTGAAAGAGCATCCTAGCACAGACTATAGGATCTCCCATGCTCTTTCCTATGCTACATGCACAACCTATCCATGGGAAACCTGTAGCAAATCCTCGAAAGAGCATCCGAGCACAGAGTATCGGATCCCTCGGGATCTTTTACATGCTATCTGTACAATCTATCCATATAATATCATCCTGATACCCATCACAGCATCATCCTGATGCATATCATAATAATATGATCATTCTAGTCATCATCATAGAATAAACTGAAGCATCATCCCGATGCTCATCACGCAATGCTTACATCCACAACCATGGGAAGGATCCTCCTACCATGCTTGGAATGGCTCCTGCAAATGTGTCCCATCACTTCTTCCTTGATGTATATTCTATCTAAAGAACACCAAGTCTCTCTCTAAAGTACTCAAACTTCACCTTGGCTAGTGGTTTGGTCAACACATCTGCAATCTGCTCATCTTTCGCAACATACTAGAGCTTCACTAATCCTCTCTACACCATATCCCTGATATAGTGATATTTGATCTCGATTTGCTTCTACGTGTCGTGGAACATCGGGTTATCAAAAAAATTCACATAACTATGGGTGTCATAGAAGATGCAGGTAGCACCCAACGGGAGATCAAATAACTCAGACAGTACCTTCTTGAGCCATACTACCTCACAACTAGCCAAAAAATATGCGACGTATGCTGCTTCAGCTATACTCAGTGCTACATGGGATTGCGTGTTGCTAAACCAAGAGATCACACCTAATCCCATACTAAAGTAGCACTCTGAGGTGCTCTTTCTATCTGCAGCACTACCTGTCCAATATGAATCAACATAACCCTGTAGGTTAAACTTTTGATTCACATCATACTTGAGCCCATAATCAATCATACCCTTCAGGTACCTTAGAATATGCTTTATAGTAATCACGTGAACATGTTTAGGATTTGTCAGAAACTGGCTCAAGGTGTTCAGTGCAAAGAAAATATTTGGTCTCGTGTTCATCAGGTACATCAAGGACCCAATCATTTGATGATACATCATGACATCAACCGACTCTAATGAAGAATCACTCAATAGCTTCAGGTTCGATGCCATAGGTGTGGCCATGGCCTTGCAGTCCATCATCCTGGACCGCTTTAGGATCTCTACTGCATAGTTCCCTTGTCCAAGGAATATTCCATTTGCACTCTGCCATACCTTCATACCTAGAAAGTAATGCATCATGCCCAAGTCCTTCATCTCAAACTCGACAACAATATTTCTCTTCATGTTGGCAATCAATCTATCCTCACCTGTCACAAACATGTCATCCACATATAATAGGAGTATCACGTGATTGCCTTCCTCAACCTTGTAGTAAATATTGGAATCTGTTTTACTCTTGGTAAATCCCAAACTTGACAGGAAGATGTCAATCCTACCATACCATGTCCTAGGAGCTTGCTTCAAGCAATACAAGGCTTTCTTCAATCTGGACACATATGACTCCCTATCATGTGTCTCAAAACGATGTGGCTGCTCCACATACACTTCCTCTTCGACTACACCATTCAAGAAAGTTGTCTTGACATCCTTTTGGTGTATCTTCCACTTCATTAATGCAGTCAAGGAAAGTACTGTTCTCATGGAAGTGTATCTAGATATATGAGCAAAAGTCTCTTCATAATGTATCCCCTCTTTTTAGGAGAAGCCATGAGCAACAAATATTTCCTTTTATTTCTCTATGCTTTCATTTGCAGCATGCTTGATCTTATAGATCCACTTGGAAGTAAAAATAGACTTCCCATTTCATCATGGGACCACTTCCCAAACATCATTCTTCATGATCGACTGGTATACCTCGACCATGGCATCCTTCCATTCTTTCTTTTCTACATCTTCTTCATAACTAGAAGGTTCTTTGTTCATAATGTCACACAGTAAGGCAACATAGCTTGTGTGTGATCTTGTCTTTTTACTTTATCCATGTCCTTCTTATGGAATACCATACCTTTTTTCATCTTGAATGAGTTCTCTATCCCATGTAGGTTTCCTTTTGTGAGATTTCTTCTCATGGGGTGGATCTACAGGTTCTTGTGGATCTTCTATTTCACAATCCACTTCTAGAGTTTCTTCATTCATGGTGGTGTCTTGTATTGTGGATACTCTTTGTTCTTCATTGTCTTCAAATAGGTGTCTTCCTTGATTTGATGTATGCTGAATCTTCATCAAAAGTAACATCCATGCCGATGTCAATCTTCTTGAATCCTGGAAATTAGATTCTGTATGCCTTCGATCTTTCACTATAACCCACAAATATACCCTTCTTTCCTAAAGGATCTAACTTTGTCCTCTTTTCTTTTGGTACATGTGTATATACTGGGAAACCAAATATCTTGAGATGGCTAACCTCTGGTTTCTTACCAAAGAATACTTCTTTTGGTGTCTTGTTTCAAGTATCTTGTGAGGTGTTTTGTTTTGTACATATATAGTTGTCCTTGTTTCTTCTGCCCATAGGTGCATGGGTAGATCTTGGTCATGAAGCATTGCCCTTGCTACTTCCATGATTGTTCTATTCTTCCTTTATTCAACCCCATTCTATTGTGGATTGTAAGGAGTGGTCAACTCCCTCTTAATCCTTGAATCACTGAATAACTTCTTGAAGTTCCTTGAAGTCAGTTCTTTGCCATTGTCAGATTTAAATATCTTTATCTTCTTATCAGTTTGATTCTCTATCAAGGCTTTGAATTCCTTAAACTTATCAAACACTTCATCTTTATTCTTCTAGAAATAAACCCAATTCTTCCTATAGAAATTGTCAATGAAGGAAACATAATATACATACCCACTCAGAGAACTATATGACATTGGACAACATACATCGGAGTGGATAATATCCAAGATTCCTTTTGCCTTGCTTTCAATACTTGGAAATACCTTCTTTGTTTTCTTTCCTTTTTCACATCCTTTGTAGATACCTTCATGTTTTGACTTGATTTCAGGAAGACCTTCTATTGATTTGGTTTCAATTGGTAGTTATCTATAGTGCACATGTGCAACACTTCTGTGCCAAAGTTCACTTGGCTCCATGGATTCATGAACCATGGCATGTTTAGGTTGTCCCTTGAATTTGTAAAATCCTCCCTCTTGCTCTCCAATCATTACTGCATCATCAATGGTCTTACCTTTAGGCCACATAAGTACTTGGCCATCCAAAAATGCAACTCTCATCCATTTTTCATCCAAATAGGATATGGAGCAAATATTCTTTTTGAGTCCAAGTACATATAGAATTTCTTGCATCTTTAAGGACTTTCTAGAGTCTAGTTTGTAGGAGGCTTCACCATTTCCTTTTATAGTATATTGGTAGTCATATTGAATTTTTACCTTATGAGTTGAATCATGTTTAGATATATATATAAAGCATTCTTTAAACCCAATCATGTGTTTGGAATCCCCACCATTAATAAGCCAATCATAACATCCATGAGAAATAGTACCTGTGAGAGCAGAGATCAAGACATATTCATCGTCACTTGAAGAGTCTTCACTTTCTTCTCTACTCTTGTTCTTGGGAGGTTCATTATCTTCGGAAGCATGATAATGATATGTTTTCTTCTTATTCCTCTTGTTGTTGTTGTTGAATATTTGTTTATTCTTGGGACATTCTGAGGAATAATGTCCTTTCTCATCACAAGTGAAGCATCGAACACGGGAGAGATCTTTCTTCTTCTGATGGAAGTGATGGTGCTTCTTGTTATAATATTTCTCCCTCTTGAACTTACCGCCCTTAGTATGTGATGTGAGGGATTGGTATTCACTTCATATTTTTTCTTCTTGGGCCACAAGCCTAGCTTCTTCTTTTGAACATTCCTCCCATAGTCTGCTGAAAAAGATTGATTTCTTCCTAGCACAAATACCTTGGATGAATGAGTCCCATGACCTAGGTAGGCCATTCAATGTGGTCATGACAATTTCTCCATTCTCCACTACTTCATCCACTGCTTCAATTTTTTCCTTTATTTGGGAGACCCTAGTAAAGTAGGATTGGATGGTCTCCCCATTCTGGATCTTGACACTCTTCAATTGGTTCCACATTGTCATCTTCCGGTTTGTGTTCTTTCCTTCAAACAACTTGGTCAAGGAGTCAAAAATATCCTTGGGTGTATTTAGGAAAGAAACATGATGTATGAGATGGTCTTTAATAGAATCAGCAATGATTCTCTTGGCTTTGACCAAATTCTTCTTGTGTAAGGCCTTAGCCTCATCTCCCTCTGGAACCGAAACCTCTTCACTTATGTAGGTATCTAATTCATTTTATTCTAGGATTAACACAATACTATACTTCCATGCTCGAATGTTATCAGACCCTTCAATATTATATTCAATCCCGGTGTGGTCATACATCTTAAAGAGTACTTCAAATGGAAAATATATAGTTTTAGGTATTACCACTTAAACGCTGAGAACTGGATGAGAAAGCTGGTGTGGAAATTCCAAAATTTGACCTTTCACAATTGACTATAATTTTTCTTGTGTAACTCAAAGATATTAGATCCTCAAGGTATAAAAATTTTGCCTATGGTAACCTATCCTGCTATATTTCCAACCCCATAGTTTTGAGCTCAAATGGATTCTTCATGAGAGAGATATGCCAAGTGTCGCGATGTGACCTGTTTATGGGATAAAACAAGATAGTGAACTTGTACGACGTGCCACATGTCACTAGTTTAACTTTGACCTTTGAAACTAAAATCCATGATCTCACTGACACATTTTACATAATTTCATTTGTAGCTTTATATCCCAAGTTGTGACCTTTTTCCCTAGGTCACCTGTTTATGACTGAGATATTGAAGAGGCAGAAACCCTAACTTGTACGAATCATCAAAACAAAAACTATGGAGAGAAAACCAAAAAATTAAGAAGGCCTAGCTTCTGCAGCTTCAAAATGTCTTCTTCGTAGGTATTCTCTGATACCGTGTTTAATTTTCCGATAATTTCATTCCATATTCTCAAGGATCATTAAGAGAATAACAAGCACATCATAACAATTACAAGAGACAAAGGACACAAAGCATTTCACCGGGGAAAACTAAGAAGGTGAAAAAAACTGCAACTTCCTCAGAGATAGAATAATCCCCAATACAAAATATCACAAGGATCAACCCACAAATATAATTCTTTCTAGTAGCTACTCCTCCTCCACTTGTGCGCAATCCTCTTTCTCACTTGTGTGAAGTGAGTGAATGAATAAAATGAGAGACACAACCTATCTATTTATACACTGACTTAACTTGTATTTAACCATAACTTGGTTGACCTCCTAAGGAGGTATAATAACCCATCCACATGTCATATACTGGGCCGACCCCTTCTTGGTGGTCTAATAACCCATCAAGTATAAGTTGCGACACTTACAATAATACTTGTGATATTTACGACACTTACAATACAAATGACGACACTTCTGATTAAGGAGGAATTTAACATCTCCATCAGTAATATAATATTATCTAAGTAGAATAGATAGAAGAATATCTTCATAATTTACAAATACATCAACACGTGGATCCCACTACCATCGAAATTCTTTTGGGTTTTGATATATTTTTGAACCTACACATTTAACCATGCATTATATGTAAAGTAATACCACTACCTTGGTTTAAAATAAACAAGTCATTTTGTATGGTGAATCTTTGAGCTAGGTTATAGTTTTGTATATGCATTGTGTAGTCTTAGCAAGGTTATAGTTAATATTTTATGCATTGGTGATATGCATAGGTTAGTAGTGTTATATTTATAGTTAGTTTTAAACTGCCATTTTAATAATGATAATTGTTATGCCTAGGTTAGTTTATATGTTATGCGTCGAATGCATAAATAGGTTAGTGTATTGTTCTGCATCGAGTATATATTCCTAGGTTATATTATTTATTTTTGCAATGAATTTCTAGTGCAAAAATTAATAATGATAACATTAGGACTTAGGAAGTTCTAGGTTAACATGGAAAAGAGCATTGTTATAAAACATGGATAATGTTTTTAGGCTCATAATATTGCATTCAGCTAAAAACATGTTGGATGACTATATGCCATAATTTATCTATTATAACAAATGATCATCACTAGCAACTCCATTTTTCTTCCTAGGTAGAGTAAACTCTGCTATAGGCCTAGGAATGCGTACACATAGATAATCGATACATTAAATAGACTTCAAGAATGTTTTTTATCTTACTCATTTGGTCTTCCAAGTTTTATTTTCTTACATCATAAACCTGGAAGTAAGTTTTACTTATGAATCCTCTACAAGCATCAGATCTGCGTTAGCTTTAAGAAAAGGTAAGTAATCCTTGGAATAACCTCAAGCCCCTCAAGTAAGAAAAGAAAAAAACCATCAGAATGATACACATTCTTGCAAACAAACCAATGATCTGAACTCAATACATTGAAACTCTTTAACTTTTGATAAATTTTTAGTCAAGTCTAAAAATCAATAAAGCTTGAATAGGGTTAGTGACATGTGAATTAAAAGTTAGTAAGTAAGATTACTGTAGTCGTTTAGTTACAGTTAACCAAAAATAATTAACTCCTACGTTTCTCCTAATAAGCTGTTTTTTAATCTACATGTTAATTAAATTAAAGTTTGGTATTAAACTAGCATTCTGGCTATGATTTAGCATTAAATGTCACATACAAAATTTTAAAATTTTTGTGAATTTTTGGGGATGTCACATATGGTATCAAAGCACACGTTCAGACACTAGGCCTAAAGTGGCTCAATGCACATAAACCAAAAATTATATAGAATGTATGGATACTGATTTATGATTTTAAATGTTGTGTACATAATATTTCTGAATTAGATTTGCAGGTATGGAATTCCTTGAAGTGTATATTGAAGAGAGGTCCTCGTTAAATGAACGCATCAATTTTGGAAAAGAACCTGCTAAAGAAGATATAACCAGTAAATCATATGAATTATTGCAAGCAATTAAGGATTTAAAAACCTAAATGGAGATTGTTAAAAAATAAAATGAGAGAATCCTAAGACCTCAGGAGGAGCTGAATCAAATACTGTTGGAAAATTTTTATAAAGAAGAAAAGGATAAACAGATAGAATCTAACACTATGTCCTATGAACATAAGAGTAAAAGGTCAAAACGCTCTAAAATTGAAAGAAATTATTCTTCTTAAATAATGGTAATTAACACCGAAAGAAACACCAGAATTCTAGTGACAATAGTTAGAGTAATTATCACTCTAGAAAGAGGAAATACAAGCCTTATGAAGAGATATTTGGGGCTTTTAAAAAGATTAAACCACCAACTTTTAATGGAGAAACAAAAAAAGGAGCGGAAGCCGAAGCATGGCTGTCTGGAATGAAAAAGTACTTTCATATATATAATTATTCAAATCAGTTCAAAGTGAGGATCGAAATATATAACTTAACTAGAAAAATCCACATCTGGTGGCAAGACATAAAGCGAGTTAAGGGCATAGAAGATAATAATATAAACTAGAGCACTTTTAATAAGTACTTTAAAAAGAATTTTCCGGCGGAGAAATATTATGAGGAATGAGCTAAAGAATTTTATGACCTAAGGTTGGGAACCATGAGTATGAAAGAGTTAAATAGTAATTTTTTAAGCTTACTGTGATATGTGCCTTATATTGTTGATGGAAAACCCAAGCTACAATGGTTTTCAAGCTGTTTACCTTTTCATATTAAGGACATAATTGAATATGATAATCCCAAGACCCTTGAAGAGGCCATGCGAAAAGTAGATTTCTGATATGAGTAGAACCACAAAAGGGAGAACATGTCAAACTGGAAAACAAAAAGGACTAATAATAATTTTGAATCAAAGAAGAAAAAATGCACACCTAAACGAAATTTTTGGCATAATAACTCACGAAATTTTCCTAAAAGAAAATTTTAAGGAAGTAATTCAAAAGGTAACCCACAACAAAATTCTATTGTCCTAAGAAATAAATAATTTACAAATAATCGCAGTAATTATGTTAAAAATAATGAACTTAAGGAACCAATAAAATGTTTGGAATTCTAGGGACCTCACTATGCATCAGTATATCCTAACAGAAAGAATATTGTCAACAACATTCAAGCTGTGAAGGAAGAAACAACGATTGGTGATTTAGGAAGAGGGATGCACAGAATCAATGTAGCACTGGAAAACAGACAGAATGAATATCAGACTTCAATCTTGGAAGTAGAACATATGTTGAATGATAAAACTATTTCTATTTTAATTGAACTAGGGGATAGCCTGATTTATGTCTCTCCCATTTTAGTAGAAAAAAGTAAACTACGAGTAGAGAAATTTGCAAATTCATTGCTGTTTCAATTAGCTACAAGAGCAAAAAGGAAGGTAATTGATTTTGTGAAAGATTTTACATTAACAATGAATCGGTTTGAAACTTGTGTAAAGATGAATGTACTTCCATTAGGCTCCTATGGTGTATTGATTGGAATGGATTGGTAGTAAAAACATTGAGTAGTATTAAATTGTTTTGATAAAACTTTCACCTATTTAAATAACGAAGGAGAAACGATAACAATAAAAGGATTCCCTAGGAAAACAAGAATCAAACATAATTCAGCCTTAAAACTAAAAAGGGTTGTTCAGAAGGGATGTAAAGATTTTGATATAACTATAACTAATGAAGAACACATCAATAAAGAAGAAAAACTAAAATTAGAAGATATACCAATTCTGAAAGGTTATTCGGATGTATTTCTGGAGGAAATTTTAGGATTTCCTCCGAAAAGGGAGTTGGACGTCACAATTGAGCTGGTACCTGGTGCGATGCCTAACTCAAAATATCCTTACTAGATAAACATACCGGAGCTTAATGAACTAAAAGAATAATTAAAATAACTAATATATAAGAAATATATAAGACCAAGTGTGTCTCCTCGGGGAGCCCTTGTCTTTTTTGGGATGATACGCTGCGCTTATGCATTAACTACCATTAGCTTAATAAAATGACAATTAAAAATAGATATTTGTTGCCCCACATAAATGATCTATTCGATCAGTTACGCGGGGCAACAATATTTTAAAAAATTGACTTAAGATCTGCTTATCATCAAGTCCGGATTAAGGATGATGATATTTCAAGACGGCTTTTAGGACACGATATGGTCACTATGAGTTCATTGCAATTCCATTTGGGATAACTAATTCCTCAACAATATTCATATGTTTAATCAACAACGTATTACATAAATATCTGGATAAGTTTGTAGTAGTTTTTATTGATGATATTCTAATTTATTCTACAACTAAATAAGAGCACATAGAACATTTAAAAATAATTTGACAAGTGTTAAGGGAACATAGTTTGTATGCCAAGTTTAGTAAATGAGGATTTTTTAAAGATAAAATGCAATACTTGTTGGTTAGAACTAATGTTATTTAATTCACCTTGATTTAATTATCGACCGGAGGACGTAAACTTCGAGTTGCTACACTATATGTGCGGGCAAGGTAGTTTCAATGCTCATGCTGATAGCAACTTAAAGAGATTCTAGTCTACTTTCAAATGGAAATGAAATAGATGAAGCTATTACTGTATTGAAGGATCAAATGCTAAGGATTACTAGATCTGTTCTTAGAGAAAAGAAAATCAATTTATTGACCACTATCTTACTGTCAAACTCAATTTAACCTACAGTAGCCTATAGCAATCTTCCAAAGCAATACTAATCTTCCAAAGAAATACTAAAGTACAAAAATCTTTCAAAACAATACTAAACTACAGCAATCTTTTAAAACAATCAACAGTCTACACTCAGCTACAACAATGATGTATTATTCTACAAATAAAATAACTTAATAAATAAAAGCCTAGTTTTAGAATGAATATATTCAGTTAATCTGAAAATTCCACTATTAACGCTACATGATCTAATTTCTATGTTTATGCAAACAACTGTCACTCTCAAGTAACTATGGAAAAAAAGTCTGTCTCTTCTTTAATCCTATGTCACTCATAAACAGTTGACAAATTGAAATCTATCTTGCTAGTGGTGTCGAGCATATTCTACCTGCACTCTATGCATATTAAAGTATCTTGAAATTATTCAAAACTACACACTCAAGTTCATTTACCTATCTTGCAAAACCTGTTTTCATACCATAAAAACAACGCTGTCAAATACTTAGTGGACTGTAATTCTTTGTTTGAAGTTTGTTACAGCTCATAAAATGAACAAAAGCATACTTCAATCCTTACATAACCAATCCAAAAGGCTGCTTGACAAACCCTAAATGCTCTGTAGACTAAAGTCTTCAAAT
This sequence comes from Pseudotsuga menziesii, assembly GCA_001517045.1. NCBI lineage: Eukaryota > Viridiplantae > Streptophyta > Pinopsida > Pinales > Pinaceae > Pseudotsuga > Pseudotsuga menziesii. The sequence continues at coordinate 9,420 of LPNX010144894.1, read as the reverse complement.
CCTTTGCTAACTTCACAAAATACTGCAAATGCTGTTCAAATCCACACAACACAAATAAAGATATACTACAGTCCTACAAATAAAAGGATTCTAAACCAATCTTGTAGCCATTCAGTAATCACTATAACGCTGGCAGTAAAGGAAATGTGAAAACCAGTCTAATTTTAATCCTTCATGAAATAGATTCTAAAACAAACCTAAATCAAATCCATCACACGGTTTGTAAATACCATAACCCTGAACAATAATCATAACCATCAATAAGCAATCCACGCTAAAAACCAAAAACAGTTTAAACCAAAGCCACTCCTGAATCGATTCTTACAGGCTAGATTGAATACAAATGATGTCAATTAATACTCTGCAAATATAAGTTCCACTTCAAATCACCAATGAACAAAAACCATTAGCATTCCATAAAAACAATGTCAAAGGATAAAAAAATTACTCTACCTACTGCAAAACAAACAATACTGAAGTACAAAGGTTTGGTGTTGAAGGTGGGCCCTGCCCTCAATGCCTACCAATCTTAAATCACAGCTTTAATGAAGATAAGCACTGGATCTATTGATGAAATAAAGTTTTACAGTCTTCTCTGAGTATCACCCTTTACTTAGGGTTTCAAGGTTCATTTTATACTGAAAATACAAAGTAAAATCGACCTTGAAGCAAGGATCGGTCCAACTAAAAACCCTACACCTGTCTCGGCATATCTAAACCAAAGATAGGAGTTCAAATCCCCTGAAATCCACATACTGCTAAAGATGGAAAACAACAGCTCCTCGAAGGAAGGACATCCATGAAACAGCACCTGAGTAATCTTCATAAGCATCTGGAAGGTGATGTGAATCCAAGAAAAACATCTCTACTGTGGACCAAATCCCCCAAATCGTTGGTTCAACTAGCATAAATCTTCCCTGGAACGCCGAGACAAGCGTTGAGTCGAGTAGCAAATGACCCCTGCAGAGAAAAGAGCAAAGACTTATTACTTGACCTATTATTAAATGAAACTTAAAGGCCTTATTATATGCATAAAACAAAGCAAAGTAATGAATAAGCAATTTTAAAAAGTCACTTACCAAAAACTAACAATGTTGACCTTCAAAGGCATAACCATGCACAAAACAACACTAATAAAACTGATTATTATTTGGTTCCATAAGACTTAAGCTAGAAAATATTATACTGAATAGTAAAAATAGGAGACCAACATCTCCCCCAGACTGAAGGTCTTGCATGTCCTTATGCAAGAAATTTTCAGATGTGTTATCCAACTTTTTGTACCATAAGTTGGGTTACCTGAGGATCCACCAGTTGACAGACTTGTTCAAAGTCTGATTCCAATGTATCAATTGATCCGTCTGCTTGTCTAGCCAATATTGGCTAGTCACTTTTTTATTTGAATAATTTTGACCATGGCCCCGCGGGGTTTGTAATAAAATGTGCTAGTAGGATATTTTTGAGTGGTTCGGTCTCCTAAGATGTAGAATCTCAAATAAGGTATTCCAGGGAGTTTTTTTCCATTGACAATTATGCTTTGCCTTCAGCCGAGTATAATTGAGGCGGTTTTCTCTCGCTTCCTCCAAAGCTGGAATGCCCGATGTTGATTTTGGGCCTTGGGGGGTTATTAGAGCCCAACTGACTGTTATAAGCTTACTAGACATTATTTAGATAGATCATGGTCATGTCCTAAGTCATCTGGACACATAAAAAAATTTCAAAAAAATCTTTTTTCGAACAGTGAAAAAATATTTTTTAATTTTTAATTACTTTTCGTAAGTTTTTTGGGTTAATTTTTCCATAAATTAGATGGAAAAAACCAGTTCGTGATCCGGAATCAGAATTCAGTGATTGAAGGTTCTAACCTTAAGACAAAAATCATTCTTGATCAGCCAGCCAGTCAGAACCAACTTTCAGATCAGCAATCAGACACATAATGCCTGTTTACTCAAAAAAGTCAGTTTTGAGTAAAAAATATTTTTTAGTAAAAAAATGACTTTTATTAAAAAATGATTTTTATTAAAAAAAAATGATTATTTTGGAGAAAACTAAAACTCTCCAAATTAAATCAAATTTAATAAAATAAAAGGCTAAATGATGTCTCATGGAACACTTATGATGATTGGAGTTATCATAACTCATCTTCAGTCATCATTAAGAGAGCAATTAATTTATTATCAGTTATTAGACATGTCATCTCCAGCTAAAGATGAGATGGAGAGCTCTCATTGGTCTGGTGATTTGATCGAGGTGAAGACTGAAGCTTACACCATCAGTGGGCTTCCCAAACCTAGCTTAAGCTCCTGCCAGACCTAAAGGATGAGCTTACCTACATCCAGACTCACACATGTGGCCTCATCCTTGGCTTGTTTTCAGTGCACAGGTTTAGAGTGGGGACGCCTTGCCTGGGTGGAGGCCTCCCCTCACTCCTAGTTCTCCAGTTTAGGTCTGGGCTCTTTGTTAGGTGGCTAAGCTGGTTAGGGTTGGTTTTATGGTTTTAGGGTTTTAGCACTCTCTCATTTGTTAAAAAGAGGCTCTTTCAGCTCTATTATGATGGATCTTTGATTGTAAACTTACTCTGTAAGAATTTGTAATGGCTTATGCTCATGTTTTGGAATAAAATCAAGACTTTGGAGGTCCATGCAGCTCCGTACTTGTGGTAAATGAATTTTGTGAGGTGATTTCTATCCATCTATTTCGTTTCAAATGCTCATATATGATCTAATCAATTAGTTTTAGAAGTCTACTGTTTAGAACGTAAAATCTTTGATTTATAGTTGTTAAGTTGGTTGATTATGCTAGTTTATTTAAAAGATTTCATGAGCAATACATATTCAATTATATTAATGTTGATGAGTCTTTATATTTATTAGCATGCTAATTGATTGATCTCACTGGGCGTTTGAAGTGTTTTGATCTTGGACAGGATCTACCATCTTGGAGAAGGGTGTGAGCTCGGTTGCATCTAGCTCATCTTCAAGATCATAAGTTTTTCTTTTAACATTGGTTTCTTTGCAGGATCTACAGCAACTTGGATGTTTCCAAGAAGAAGGCTTTAAGAGTCTTTGCTTGCTTCAAGTTCCATCTCATAAATTCTTCTTTAAAATTCTTTTTGTTACCGGTTACATAGGAAGCCCTAGTTTACTTCTTTCCATCCTTTGGCTTCCCTTTCTTTGCCTTGTTTGGCTCGCCTTTCCTCCTTCCTTTTCGCTTCCCTCTCTTTCCTCCTTGTGGACAGCCCTCTTTTGACTATTCGCTGCCCTCTTTTCACTCAGCTTTGGAGCCCTCTTTCTTCTCTTTGGACAGCCCTCGTTTTACATAGTTTTCACCCCTTTTTCATGCTTTGGACAGCCTTCTTTTTCGTCCTTGTGGACAGCCCTCTTTTGACTGTTCGCTGCCCTTTTTTTTACTGTTTTACAGCCCTCTTTTTTCCTTTGGACAGCCCTCCTTTTCACATTTAGGACAGCCCTCTTTTTCACCTTTTCTCTCTCCCTTTTCTTGGTTTTTCTCCTCTCTCTTTCCCTTTCTTTCACCGTTGGTTTTTACCCTCATTTTTGAGAATTTAGTTTGTAGTTTGTCTTTAAATTTTTGATTAATATAGAACGTTTGAATTGTTTAAAGCTCTTATTTGCAGGAAGAATCGATAAAAATCCCAAAGGGCCTTAAGCAAGCAAGGAAGCAAGCAAGAACAAAAAAAAAAAAGGCAAATCTTCCCTCTTCTCTCTATCCCTTTCTCTCCATGTTCTTCCAAGGCAAAGGCAAAAAATAAAAGCCATCAAAATTGTAAAAATTAATAAAAAAGCGAGTGGGATTACGGCTCCGACACACTTCTTCCCCCATTTGGGGGAAGCCTGTATCGTCTCATTTTCATGCTTTTTATTTTTTGGTTTAAATTGCTAATGATAGGATAGGGTAGGATAAGTTGCATAATCATAATCAAGTAGTTCATGTTTTGATTAATTCATTATGTTTTGAAAATGAAGTAAAAGTATTGATTTGACTGTTTGATTAAATATTGAATAAGTTCTTACTGTATACTTACCCCCTTGCTTTCCCAATTAGGGTCCTAAAAAGCCTGAAAGAGACTCTTGGGTAGTTAGATTTTTTTATGTTCTATGTTTTTTTTTTTAAGTTTAACAAATTAAGTAAGACTCTTGAACTTGGAGTAACAAAAGTCAAGAGCACTCTCTATCGTAGAGCATTCATAGAACTGCATATCCCTCCATTATGCATCTTAGATTAGATAAGTCTCTTGAACCACTGTCATAAGACGGGGTCAAGAGTGCTCTCTGTCAGAGAGTCCTAATTAAGTAATTTAATAAAACTTGCAACACACTCCCCTTTAATTAATTAACTCCTTCCCTCCTTGCCGGAGTATGCTCTGACCGATCTCAGATCGGAGTACCCAGAAATGGCACTAGATATTTAAACCCTGCAAGAGTAACCTAATAATACTTAACACCCCGTAACCAATGCACCGGCGATGTAGGGATTCTTCCAAAGGACTTCCTAGTAGAGGCGCCAGAACCTCCCGCTGTCTTAGATTCTCGGCTAGTTGGTCACTTGACAATATCAGCCTGGGATATTGGGTGGGCCCGACATGTCTTAAACGGAGGAAACTTAGAAGAGTCTCCCGGCTTTGACAAACCTTCGTTGACACCCTAATCAAGAGCATTCTTTAAAATTATTAAAATCTACCAAGAGCACTTGCAAAACCTAATATTCACTAGCTTAATTCCTAGACTTTATTTCACGCATTTATTTGACTCCATAAGGCACTGGTCCTTCGTTATAATGGAGTAATATTCTATCTTGATCAACTGTCTATGGTTTATGTTTGCTGATTATATATGAATGCTTAAGTAAAGTCTGGAATCTTTTGCTTATCTGTATAATCTCTTGTTAGCAACGTGGATTGCTTTTGATTTAGTGTCATATTCATAATAAACAAGCACTTCAAATCATAATAACTCCTAAACAACACCAATCCACATCCGCAACTAATCAAAACACTTTAATGACTTAAGATCCATAGAAACTGTTTTGTAGGGACTACCCCCCTTGGCTTCGTTAGGAGTTAGCCTAAACGGAGGAGCTAGGAGTAGGTGACAGTACCTAGCTCTGTGCTTTCCCCCAAGGTCACACCTCTCCCACTTTCCTAAGTGAGGAGACAGCTTTCGAAAGATTTTTGCTGCAGGTGTGCAATCGGCGGACAACATCTTTTGGCACCGTTGCCGGGGACAAATCTTTTTGTTCCTGGACGACCTTTGTTTCTTTTAGTTTTTTTACCTTTTTATCCTTTTTGGTATATTTTTTAGTCCAATCACTCTATGAAATTAGACTTAAGTCCACCTGGCGACTCCACTGTCAGTTAACACCTCAAGGTATTCTACTAGAAGAAACTCTGTAGGTTTGGTCGATTTCATCCCTGACCTCGAAAAGGTCTTAAGGAGGAGATTAAACAAACTATCTTCTCATAGGATCCTTGCAGAACTTGGATCTGAGTCTGTTTCAGACATCCATATTTTATTTCCAGAAAACTTAGAAAATTTGCAAAATAATAACTGTTTCCTTAATCCAATGGGTGAGTTTTTTACTCAACTTAACTTTGCTCAGATAGCAAGTCATCCTCATGATATCCCTGACAAGGCTATCGACAAGCTTATGACATATAATGGCACCGATGCCTCCCTCTCTGCTGAGCAACATATCAGGAATTCACCAAACACTGTGGTGCCCATGTCAGGGGTACTGATAGGCATGAAGATGTTTACATGACCTTGTTTGCCTTGTCTTTGGATGGAAAGGCTTGGAAACTGGTACGATAATTTACCGGACAATTCTTTTGCCACCTTAGCAGACTTCAAGGCTACTTTCCTTGGAAAGTTTGGCAGCAGAAAGGAGCCTAGACATCTAGTAGTAGCTTTGATAAGAATAAATAAGTCTGATACGGAAACCATGGATGAATTCAACGATACGTTCACAGAGTTATCAAATTCCATCCCTGCTACTTATGCTCCTCCTGTAGCTTCCACTTTGGATTATTACATTGAAGCATTAGGTGGCAAGATCCAGTACCAGATTAGAGACAAAGAGCTGACCACATTACTTTAGGCTCAGAATTTGGCCATTAAAATTGAAAAGAATATGCAGTCATCTGGTGAATCTAACCTCCAGGGTTATTCAAGGTCTTCAACTCCTTTGAAAATTAGTGAACCTAAAGACAAGGATCCTTTAGCAGCTATGAAGGATGCCTATGAAAAACAAATGATTGAAATAAAAAGGGAGATGAAGAAAAATATGGAGGAAGAAGAACAAATAAACTTAGCAGAGATTAAAGAGGTTCAGAATCGGGTCATGACTGTTGAAAGAACTCAACCTCCACCACCTCCTAGAACCTTGCTTGCAAAACCAACATGGCAAAGAAGAAATCCCAGCCATGAACAGAGGCCTCGTCATCAGTTAAAGGCTGCTAACATGGTCGAAACTTACATGCCATTTTGTAGGGCATGTGAAGACCTTCATGAAGAATCTTCCTGCTATTATGCATGCTATATTCAGGAGCATGGTTTTCCAGAGGGTTGTGGTCCTAAAGCATCATCAAGCGAGCCTGAGTATATAAACTATGTAGATGGCATGCATGATATTTCCGGAGAAATTTGGAGAGAGGAAAAACAATATTCAAGAGAGCCTGAATACATTAACACAATTGGACAGCTCCATCCTGTCACCATAGAAACTCGGGGTCAAATTGAAGATTATAGTCAGCAATTGGATGATCTCACTAAAAACTTTAGCACTAATCCTACTAATGAGCACAATGATGATAGTTTGGAAGATTTACTACCTTGTGACATTTTTTCTGAAGAAGATGACTATGATCATGAGGAGGGGTATAGAATCAGATGTGATACAGGTGACGAAGAATCCCTTTCTTCTAAGATGGATAACAACTATGAGACTTCAATTGAAAATCCAATTTTAAAGGTTTCATGTGATGAGAGTCCTCCATGCTCTGCATAGGATGACAAATATTTGCAAAGTTGGGTCCCATGTGATATCTTTGAAACCCATCTTTTTGAAGAAGATTGTTTTGAGCAGAATGAGGAGTGTAGCCAGGGACTTGATACACTTGATGAGGCATCTCTCATATTCGACATAGATGGCAATGATGATCATTGGACTTTTATTGAAAATCCAACTTCTGATATTTTTGAAAATATTTTTGATAATTTCATCTATGATATGTCTAGTAAGGGGAGTTGTTATTCTGAGACTTATAAAGGTTGTAAGGTAGAACAGTCAGAGTTTTCATATGATCAGTCAGAATTGTATCTAAGTATCAGTAATAAGGATTTGAAAAAGCAGCATGGTAAAGAGTCAGATGGGATACAACTAGTTGAAGTTTTTTCTCAACCGTCATCTTCACATATAGATGTTCCTTATGTTTTGGAGCACCTTGGGGCTTATACAACGAGTTATTATTTGATAAGCCTTGATGATCAACATGATGGAGTAGTCGACCTGCCGCATTATCCCGATTTGTATATGAGCGCTATCTAGTCATGGATAGAAGCATCATGTGCAAGTATCTACCAGTTTGGGAAGAAGTTTGATGACATTCTTCATGCCTATGATTCCCCATCCAGCCCGCCCATTCTGGATCATCACGCAGGTTTGCATTTTCTGGAAATTGTGTCGTTACTTTGGCTGGTAACCAAAGACAAGGGAAAACCTTTTTAGATTAATAAAATGCTTAGGTGGCTACACTGGATTTATGATTACACCTAACCTTTTTTGTATCATGCTTAGAGTAGGAAAATAGGCTCCTTAAAGTGACCATTTACTTTAGCAATTTCTTTTTGTACTTAGAAATAAATAAAATTTTCAGTTAAGTTTTGTCATTTCTTTGAATAAAGTAACTATTGGATCATTGGCTCATTTTCATAAAACTTGTGCTACTAAGGTTTTCTTGTCAAGTTGAGATGTTTTTACAGGATATGGAAACCAGAGATTCTGGGGTTCTCGTATGCTCTCCTTGCATAAGAGACTAGATCGAGCACACGTCTCACAGTTGGAGCCAGATGTTATCCAACTTTTTGTACCATAAGCTGGGTTACCTGAGGAGCCGCCAGTTGACAGACTTGTTCAAAGTCTGATTCCAGTGTATCAGTTGATCCATCTGGTTGTCTAGCCAATATTGGCTAGTCATTTTTTTATTTGAATAATTTTGACCATGGCCCTGCGGGGTTTGTAATAAAATGTGCTAGTAGGATATTTTTGAGTGCTTCGGTCTCCGAAGATGTAGAATCTCAAATAGGGCATTCCAGGGAGTTTTTTGCCCCTGACAATTATGCTTTTCCTTCAGCCGAGTATAATTGACGAGGTTTTCTCCCGCTTCCTCCAAAGATGGAATGGCCGATGTTGAATTTTGGGCCTTGGGGGGTTATTAGAGCCCAACTAAGTGTTATAAGATTACTAGACATTATTTAGATAGATCATGGTCATGTCCTAAGTCATCTGGACACATAAAAAAATTTCGAAAAAATCGTTTTTCGAACAGTGAAAAAATATTTTTTAATTTTTAATTACTTTTCGTAAGTTTTTTGGGTTAATTTTTCCATAAATTAAATGGAAAAAACCCGTTCGTGATCTGGACTTAGAATTTAGTGATTGAAGGTTCTAACCTTAAGCCAAAAATCATTCTTGATCAGCCAGCCAGTCAGAACCAACTTTCAGATCAGCAATCAGACACATAATGCCTATTTACTCAAAAAAGTTAGTTGTGAGTAAAAAATATTTTTTAGTAAAAAAATGATTTTTATTAAAAAAAAATGATTATTTGGAGAAAACTAAAACTCTACAAATTAAATCAAATTTAATAAAATAAAAGGCTAAATGACGTCTCATGGAACACTTATGATGATTGGAGTTATCATAACTCATCTTCAGTCATCGTTAAGAGAGCAATTAATTTATTATCAGTTATTAGACATGTCATCTCCAGCTAAAGATGAGATGGAGAGCTTTCATTGGTCCGGTGATTTGATCGAGGTGAAGACTGAAGCTTACACCATCAGTGGGCTTCCCAAACCTAGCTCAAGCTCCTGCCAGAACTAAAGGATGAGCTTACCTACATCCAGACTCACACATGTGGCCTCATCCTTGGCTTGTTTTCAGTGCACAGTTTTGGAGTGGGGGCACCTGGCCTGGGTGGAGGCCTCCCCTCACTCCCAGTTCTCCAGTTTAGGTCTGGGATTTTTGTTAGGTGGCTAAGCTGGTTAGGGTTGGTTTTTTGGTTTTAGGGTTTTAGCACTCTCTCATTTGTTAAAAAGAGGCTCTTTCAACTCTATTATGATGGATCTTTGATTGTAAACTTACTCTGTAAGAATTTGTAATGGCTTATGCTCATCTTTTGGA